>WURS02018863.1:0-12040 GCA_011762765.2 Rhinocypha anisoptera | reverse complement strand
ATGATTAATCATCGTCTTCATGCCGCCTGAAGATGATGATTAATCATTGAAACCCGGGTCGTGTTTTTAATATATTACTGTGGTTCTGTAAAAAATGTATCAAATAAATATTTTTACACGAACCGCCCACAAAGTTACGCGGCCGAGTGTTTTATTTCTCTCAATTGTTCATGTGTCTCGAAAGAAGAGTGAAACAATGTGGATTTTTTATGTCGGCACTCATTATGAAATGGACCAAAACCTCTCGTCTACGTGTAACGCCCTGCATACGACGCCGCAATCGGGGGTGTGGCAGGGGGTGAGCGAGGCACGCATTCCCACGTGCATAGGCATACTGGATATGATTCACATGGAGAGAAACGTGGAAGAATTTTATTGACAAAAGAAGATTCATGCCATTCGGGAACAAAATTAATTAACATTTAATTTCAAGAAACAAGTTAATATACATGTGTACACACCATCCAGCCCAACTATTATCTCCGAGCTTGTGGTCATATTTCTTTTGGTCTCTAATTCTGAATGGAGAAAATGACATTTTATATCTATCTGTTCGACAGTCTATATCCCTGATTTTATTCACGTGATCTGATGTTCAGTAGTATGTCGGGGCTCGTAATATCTTTTTTACGTCTTCGCTGAAGAGATCTCCCGGAAATATGCGTAATACAAAGTTCACTGTTGAGGCCGTCACTTGGTGGAATTCCGTGATTGAGAGAAGATTTTTTAAAATAACTATTATATTTCCACAAAAGAGTTCTTTTGTGGAAATATAATAGTTATTTTAAAAAACCATCACAAACTAATTTTGCCTAATGAGGGTCGCATACACTCGACACGTATTCGAGATGAGGCCTGACTAATGAAAAGTAATTGCGATCCTTTACCGTCTTGTGCCATTGGCGTCGGACAATATCGGTGATTGTGTCATAAATGCGTCACGTGATATAATGCTGGTGATTCTCCCTTACCTGTGGTGAGACGGGATGGACATTCGACCGATGCCTTCGCCGATACTCCCAATGCCTCGCAGACGCCTCCCTCGACGGCCCGATTGCTGTATTATTCGAGTCATCCGGTGCAAGTGAAGCGCGGGTGTGATTCGTTACTCGTATTACACTTATTGATCATTCCGCGAAATCTCCATTCCGCTTCCAAGGAGAAGGACACCGTCCGTGTGAGTGAATCGAATTCCCATCAATCTAGACGTGACGACGAATTCGCAAGTGATCGTTGCTGCTCTTATAGATGAATCTGTTTCAGCACGCGTGGTCATATTTTTGTTACCTTATTTCTACCTTACGCCTAACCCTGCAAGCCGCCGCAAGGACACGTGTCAGGGTGTGATCCACCACCAAACATTCACATGCACTCCCAAATGCAAATGTTATAAGTCAGACATTATACTCAGAATGAAGCGACTCGCATGAAAAACAAAATAGCAGAACGTCATCCACGTCATTGTCAACGCATTGTCACGCATGAGTAACCCCTTACCTGTGGGGACAATGAAGTCTTTTCGCGACCTTAATGGAGCTGGGGGAGGTAGGGACAAGGGGCTACCTCTCGCCGGTGTGTGGTTAGGGGGAGGGAGGGAGAAAATTGTTCATGTCATGGAGGGTATTCCATTCGGAATACTTGTAGGTAGTGTCGTGTAACACTGAAAATTCCGCACTGGTCCATTCTTCACATTTCTTAGATTTACATCGTGATGTATCCGAGGCTCGCTGTCATTAATAATTATATGTCGTGAATACTTGTCGTGCAAATTTTGACTTCGCCGTCGTGGGGATGCGTTGTCGTTTCTTACGGGTAGTGCCGTGCAATCCCATTGGCCGGCCAGTGCAGTGCCGCCGGGCGCCCTTAAACAGAGGGCTGCACTTGTCGACAACCGCCTTGTCACGATTGATTATCTGACTGACCTCAGTGCCCCCCTTCGCCTCTCCCTCTTCCCCCCTCCCCTTCTCTCTCTCTCTCTCTCTTCTCTCCTGATGCCCCCTCTCCCCCAATTACTCCCGCCGCCATAATCCATCATCCTCGTGTTCCCTCGCCAGTGTTCGGCAGGCACTCTCTCGGCCAGCTCGAGGCCTCTTCCGCGCAGTAAAAATAAAGCGCCGACTCACATTTCTGTGTTCTGCTAAGCTCACCCCGCCTGGGTGCTTCGTTATAACGTTATGGGGAACGACGTTTTTCCTCAACCACCCTTTACAGGCTGGGGCACAATAGACGGGTGACGTTTAATTTGAAACACGGAAAACATTACTACGTGTGAAGTATAGGCTGCGGTCATAATCACCGTGTACGTCAATGCGTGAGGAGATGGCCAATTTTCTTCTCTAGACGTCTCACGTACACGGGGAGCCAATCGGAGCTCGCCAAGCGATACTGGAGCCAGATTATATTAGATTGTAGTAAGTTTAGTCGGAATTGTTTTATCTAATATATGTCGTAATTACTGAGGAAAGTCTCATTTTCTTGAGATTTAAGATCACTCCAACGACGCGAGTGCCGACAATCTGTCGTTCGGAGTGCCAGCAAGTAACAGGAGTCCCCAACCGAAAGTTTCGCTTTTCCTCCGCAAGTTCATCGTCGTTTTTGTGTCGCACCAAGTTTCGGCCATTCCAAAACTCGATTGGTTAGAACTCTCGAGGCCGCTTTTCTCGTCCTATCCGTCATTGCTGTAGTCATTTAGGTCGTTGGTGTAGCCTCCTTACAGTTATTAGGCACTTGCTTGTTATTTTATATTTCGGTATGCGTGTTCTGGACCATAAGGTTCGGATGCTTAGGCCGAGCACTTCGCTTCTGTTAGTCATTGTTGGTTTCGTGTCATGTAGCCTCCAAAAAGAATATCCATGGGCCCGAGATGAGGGGAAGAATCTTTTGTTTCACACTATATGTTACGGTTAGTTTCATTATGGGAAATGTTGGTAAACATTAAAAGTACAATAAGCACGGGGCCGCATTAAAAAAACTTATTTAACGAAACCCCTTTCTTGTGATGGCGAATGCCTTGCTGAAAGTAAAACGTTTTTGCCACTACACCTTTCTGGACATTTCCAGGGAGCTATGGTGTCGCAAACCTATAGCGTCGGTTGTCATGTAAAGGATCCTGAGGTGGCGCCTTTCCGGCTCCTGAGAACCCCATAATTGAAAACACAGCAGGTTCCCCAAACGTTCCACGAGTCTGATGGGTGGAATAGATGCCATGGTCCACCGTTTGCATCCTGCTACTTAAATATTTTATGCACCGATGGACTTGAAACCTACTGTGGAATCCTTGGCATGTTTCCACCTATTATAAATTTATATCTGGTGCTTTCCCGAAAATGATGTTTACGATGCCTTCCCTGGGGTTTTCCGCCGGGTGTGTCAGGGCATCCATTCTGGCCGAAGACGTCTTGACTCTCGACCCGAGGGTCGAAACTTGGGCCATAATGCAGCCCAACCCCTGACTTGGTAGAAAACCCGACGAGAGAAGGCTTGATGATTATAAATTTATGGTATTTATGAGATGATGTTATCATCGATGGCTAGGGAAGTACTTTCAGTCACCACATTGATGAACAAAATGCTGTGATAACAGTGAAACTGAGCAAATAGCACAACGTTGGATTATCCCTTCGAGCATATAATGAACTAGAGGCGGAGCGAGACGTATTCTTGCAAGGGAACGGGGTTGTCTTCGGCAGAGTAACTGTTCGATGTTGGCGTTAGACGGGAGACGGATTCATAGTTTATACATGTGTTACCGAGTGCGAACCTGGAAATATTTGAGAAATGTGAAAAGGAGCGATTCAGACGTGACTTGGGGAATTTACTTATTGTGTAAAAGGACAAATTTTTATAAATTTTTATTATAGTATTATGTTTGCTCTAGGGTTCAATTGATGCCTCCGTTTCTCATAGCCTCCAGATATATGTAATATTAAATGTATTTAAGAAATCACTTTTTGCCGTGAGAATTGCCGAGACCGTCCCCAGTCTGACGTCACAAATCGACGATTTACTCTGGCGACACTTTTTCTCAGCGAGGGCGCCTCTAGTGCCTTCTATATGCTCGAGGAATTGCCCTTAAAACAATGGAATTTAGTTTTCACTTTGAAGTTTTAGATTCTCTACTGACAGCGATGCGTTCTTTTTTCTTTTTTTCGGTTCCTTTTCCTCCGTCCTGCTCTTATTTTGGGAATGTAAGTCTTCGGCGTTCGAGATATAGAGATATCCTCTCCCGCCTCCTGCCGCACGATTTGACGGCGGCCATTTTGTGGGAATCCCTGACGCCCATTTTGACGACGGGCGACCCACATGGGCAGCTCCGTATGCGCTGCCTCAATGAAGTCCTCTCCGGAGACGACGAGCGTCCGCGAAAGGACGCGTCTGCATATTGTCATTGTCGTCATACCCTCCAGGCATTCCCTGCCCCCCAGCTCTCCTCCCCATACGCACTCCCCCTTCCCGATTTGTCCCGAAACCCGCAATCCACGCTTCTCCTCTCCGTCCCCTGCCACCACTAAAGGCTGGCGCATGCGTACTCGAGAGAGCAGTGGCACAACCCCCTGCAACTAAACCTCACTCGTCACCACCACCACCAACACCAGGTCGCTGCCAAAATGTTAAATAGGAGGTTTAGTTTTCCAATCAGGTGAGCATGGCACTGTTGAAAGATTCCATATGGTTGTGCACTCTCCCTTCCTTCTCTTATTTCCCGAAGAAAGGTGGTTTATGGTACAAGCAGGAAGTGCAATTGCCTCATTTTATTTCAGGAGAGCCCTACATTCCAAAAAGAATCCCTCCCCTGTTTCGAACACTATAATCAAATGTTTCATTTCACGTAAAAATTTGCAGCTTTCCTTAAAATGACCCGAAACTTGAAACTTTACAATGTTGAAAATCCGTTGGTTGCCTTTGAGGCTTATATTTCATGTTTGTTGCGTTGATATAACCCCGTGATATGCGTTGAAAATACTATCGATTTGTAATTGCATCGTTTCCGATCTTAATGGTCGTGAGTCATATTATGTCATGGGGATTCATCTGTGAACACGTTTTTATTTTATCTCATAATCTTGGAGAAGTTGAAATTTTCACTGGGTGCAAACCGCCTTTAGTGATACAAGCGAAATTATTTGATTTAGGCCAGTGGCACAATTGCACTTCCTCGAAATATCATCTGAACTCAAATAAATCATGGCAAATGTAATATTCCTTTGAAATTTCTATCACATTCTAAATAAGATGGATGTTAGCTGAGACTGCTTTGAATTGTCTTTGGGGTAGATGTATGTAAATAATTTGTAATCATAACCCATTTATAAGTAACGCTTTAAAAATGCTAATATTTTTTCATTGTAAATAATTTAAATGGGTAGCGGTGTAGTGAAGGAATTAAACATCTTCCATTTAAATACGTAACTATATTTCATTCCTAATATTTCACATTAGCTGTAAATTACCGCCAGAATGATAAAAAATTGGATTGCAAAAATGCCTTTTTATAAACTCACCGTAAATTAATTTTGTCGCATTTCAATAGTGAGACCCCGAATTTCTAGAACTTAGTGCATGATGTAGGATTAACGGGTCACGTCTCTCATGGTTATTGAGAGAGAGGCCGTTTCATACCATCACCTTCCTCGTGCGTTAGCATAAGTGTCATCCATATATCTCATTACACCTTTCCTGATCCTGTTTATGTCAGCACGTTCAATCTATCGATTCTTCAGATAAAGATCTTTTGCACGGGATTTGCCCGTCCAAACTCGTGTAGCCGAGCACTCTTTTCAATGTTATCACTTACTTGTAGTATTTAATGTATGTTTTTCCTGTCGTCTTTGTATTTCATTATAGCTTTAAAATATTCTTCTGACCGAATGCTAAGCCTTTCAATTATTCTCCTTCCTCCACACTTCGTCACATACACAGTGTGTTAAAATTCGCTTTGCAGCAGGCGAAAGCTAAAGAAGTTGTCTTAACTGCCATTTCCATTGCGTTTAAGAATCATGAGTTGGGGCATGATTCAGGGAATGAACTCTTAAATATCCATGCTCATAAAATAGAATATTCTAGCACGTCGCCTGCTTCAAAGGTTATTTTGTGTAGTTCCATCGATATTTGAGAATTAAATTGTGAAAAAAGTATATATAAAGATGTTTTTAAACATAAAATATTATATGCAATCTAAGAATCAAATCAACTTTTTTATCCATTGCCAATTCTTGATGTTTTTCATGATTAATTAATATCTAAGATAGTTTAATATATGTTACGTGCGTAAATATTATGCATTAGAAATCAATGTACTTTGTAAGATATAAAAGACATTTAAGAGGGTGTCTGCTACCATTGATCGCCAATCGCCTCTAGCAGTGCTCTGTTTACTGCATTCACGGTTTTAGGGAAAAGCTTATTTTATTCCGTCATGTTAATTAAATAGATTGGAGTTAAAGACTGTAGGATTAACAGATATTACTGAAACACGCGGAGGAAAACTGTTTGAAAGAGAAATTGAAAGATGATCGGGTTTAATCCTATAGTGTTGCGGTCAAATGACAACTGAAAGCGTCGTCGACTTATGACTAGGTTATGTTTTGCTCGTGTGAATCCATCTTTACTGTGAATTGGTAATAATGGATGTTATCGAATCAACATTTATATGTACATCATCAAAATCCGTTTTCAATATTCAAGGTTTTTAATGTTCTGATCTTCTGTGAAATCGTTTATTTTCTTTAAAATGTTATTTTAAAACACCCAGTAGGTTGGTTGTTTTCCTGCGTCTCGATTTAACAGCGCGTAGCGGGGAGCGGATCTCTCCATTTTGAACGCCATTAGTCAGAATTTCGTTTCGAAACTCACATTTCGGAGGAAGAATTCATTTACTAAACCGTCGGATTACCTGACATACGAAATCCTGCCATAAGACACAAGTCGAGGATCTAAATCGTATTGTTTAGTAATATTTTTAATTTTATCGATCATCCCTTTTAATCGCATCGAAACATAATGCTAATTGCTTTCCAGCATCGTTGATAAGTCTATGTATTATTTCAATATAGTTGTTCCTTAAGATGCACGGATAGTTTTCACGTCACATCTCTTCACGTGGTGTCTGATCTATAAGGAAGATAATTTATTTTACTGATATTAATCAGTTTTCATATAATGCATTTCATGGTAGCACTATCGATTTAACTGCATCGAAAGCCTGGGAGGAACAATGCACTAATCGTAAATTGATTTAGTTTTTTAGAAACTTACTTTATTTCACTTGTTCCATAATGTTATTGGTAATGTGCCTGTACAAGATGACGTTCAAATGTCAACACCAATGGTCTGTATTCTTTCCGGCAGGGTGTTTGGCCAAGGGCCCCAAAGTCACGTCGCGTGAAATTGAATCGGGCATTCACGTGCCCGGGGTTCCTTAAAAGAAAATTACAAGCGCGTAAGGTTAGCACATCATGTCACATTTGACACCCTGTTCTCCGCAGCTTCCGTTGACCTTAGTTGCTTTCGTCCCTTCGTTGCAACTTGGATGGGTTTAAGTATTCCATTACCTCTTGTCGCATTTAGTACTCTCCGATTATTTTCCACCCCCCTCCCAAATGTGCCTCAGCAGTGCGAAAGGAGAAATCTGCTCCTTTGAGAGGCACGCTCTCTTCACTGCCCGGTGACGTGAGGAGACAGTACTACACGCACGCACTCTATAAAGCTATCCCTTTCTGCACGTCACGGGTTGTGTGTCTGCATGTGTAATGATTGCCCGATGGGAGATGCCTGCATGCTGCATGATCGCAAAATTCCGCTTATTATTGCATCTGAAATGTTGCCGGTTTGCAGTTGCATTGTTTTATTTTCCCACGCCCGCACCCACGGCGTGTGAATTTTCATGTGGTCTCGCCTTTCTCTCTCCAGTTGTAGCTTGGCGTGTTCTCATCTTCTATTCCTCTGGACCATTTCTATGCTTCGGGGATGATAAAATTTTGATGTCGACATTTTTGGAACAGTTTTTTATATTTTTGGACGTAATGCGGCCCCGAAAAAATATGATTACTGTTTTTTTTCGATGGGTATTGGATGATTCTGTTCTCGACAAATATGGGTGGAGGACGTCAATTTAATTCCCATGAGAAAACTCGAAGTTTGGTTAAATAACGCAACTAAAATTGTGTCCGCCGCAGTCACTTTGGCTGCATCCGCCGTCTTTACGACGCCATTCTTTATTTTTCACATATGATCCCTAGGGGGGAGAGGGCCTATGCTGAAATCTAATTTTTCTTTCGTGACAATGGAATTAATTTTTATTTTTTATTGCTTTCAATATTTTGATTTAATAACTATTGAGATATTTTTCTCGTGATGTCGTGAATAGCCGAGCTGTTAGAACGAATTTGATCTTCCACGAGTAATCTACTTAAAACCAAGGAATTATAAATTAATTGTGTATTCTATTTTAATCTCATTTTTTATTTGTTGAGGGTTTCTCCAGAATATTTTCCTAAGTGTTCCGTATTTTATATCCACAAAATGGTATTTCCGTGGAATTAACTTTATTCTTGTTTACAATAACTCTCAGCAAAATTTTCCTTTATATTTTTACCATTAAACTTTGATTGACTCATGGTGGTGGTATATCTATTTTTTCTGCGATGGGGATTGATATTACTAGCTGTGAGGTAAAATCAGTCTTCTCTTTTTTTTTAGGTATTCGTCGCCCGTAAACCAATGAACTCGAATCATTCGAACTGTGCTCTCGTTAATTTGCCATTTTATTTTTGGTGGGGTCAATCTTTATTTTTACCGAAAGAAACTACTTTTCTCTTTGACAAATCAATATGTTTTCTATTCACAAATAAAAAACGCGCCGTGAGTAGGAATAATAGTTGTCATGCAATGGTATAATCGGAATCGTTATTTTGTGACTGTTAAAAACCACACACCTTCCTTTTAAAACGTTTCAGAAATGGTCTAAGGTAACCATGTTCTTTTCATATTACGTGTTTTTTCCTCGAACGTTCGAGGACAAAAATCTAATTCTTTATCTCTCCAGGAACTTCTCTCTTCTGGGCCTCGTGCAGCAGCCAAGGTTTCCTTTTTCACCGTGGCTTTTTCTCCGACGTGCCTCATTTCCAAGCTAATGAATCGTTTCTTTTCGCGATCTCACCCGATGTGCTCGTCGTGCTTTGTCGGTGTTTAAAATTCAACGGAAAGGCTTCCGGTCGAAAATGAGAAAATTCGCGTGGATCGATTTCGCGCGTGTCGAAGGGTCGATCGTAGCGACGGACTCGCACGCACGCACGCTCGGCCGGGGGCGTCCCCGCGCACTCGTCTCCAATCGAAAATAATTCGATTTGGAGTGGCACCGCCGCCGTGCGACCCATCCCTCCCACCGGCCGGGCTAAAATATGGCGATAGTGATGTAATGAGTTGGGCGTCTCGAGAATTCAAAACGATTTGCGTCTCGCGGGATGCGTTTTTCATATTCATCGCGGGCGGGTCGCCTCCCCCTCGGATCTTCGTCGAGATTCGACGCGGGAAGGAGTGAAATGGGACGCACTGTTTTCGCACGCGAGACGAAGGCCGTGCACTCGACGAGAAGATTATTCGACTCTCGAGAGGGAGACGTGCCTCGACGCCGCGTCCGCGTCGGACGTGGTTCGCGTGCGACCGTCGCCGGAAAACGAATCGCGTGCACGCACGGACAACGTGTTCCCCATGGGCCCACTTTGTCCACTTTGGAGGGAGCTCGACATTTCATTCCCTCGTGCACCCGTGCCGCGATGCGCACCTCAGGAGCGGCGGTCCACTCGCCACTGCCAGTTGAATTTCATTTGATTTCTTCGAAGGGTATTTCTGTGCAGTGAGGTCACTCATTATTTTCAGTGTAATTCTCGGCGTCTTAATCACATCACCAGGGAAAGTTTTTTAAAGGCCCACTCTCACTTATTCTGTTTTAATTTTAGTATGCCACTTCCTCGAGGTTAGTCGAGTCGTAAGTCTTTTTTTAAATAAATACATGTGGCATTCCCGTCTAAATTTTCATTTGTCCCATTTACCCGAATGCACGCCGTCGCTCTTGATTTTTGTTCTTCACTCGTCAAACAGCAGGCAGATGATGCTACCTCGTGCTCTCCAAAAGCGCTGGTATTTGCAGCGTTTTAACCCCCTCCCCCCCGGCCTAAACATTTTTTCCGGCGACTCAGAATTTTCCATTTGAACCGAAGCCTTTCTGTGAAGTGGAATATCCATCTATGTATCGACGATTGCCTATCGCAAAGCTTTTGGTGGAAAGTTGGAATGGTCTTCTAGAGAGCATATGCTAGTACAAATTTAGTGGACTAATGATTGTGTTAGATTTACAAAAGCTAACTATGTGTGTAGAGTTAGTCTTTCTGTTTATTAGTCCATAGATTTCTTATGACTTAAACGCATTTTATTGGAGAATATATGCTCCTCGGAGGTCACGGCGTGAAAACCCGGCACCGGTGCATGCTGGGTACATTTTGTCGCGGTACATGTTTTCTTTGATTGCTTTTACGATTCCATGTTCTCACCGTGACCTCCCCGATGGGCGTAATCCTTGAGGCGTTTCTTTCGGAGTGGTGATGACTTTTAAGGTTGAGTGCACCATATACCTCCCTTTGAGAGCGGAACGCCTCAAGTGTTGTGCTCCCTCGAGTTCCGAGACTATAGTTGAAGTCTCCGGGAATTGTTATTTACATGTCTGTATAATATCCTTTGACCCAGACAGTCACATGTTTTAAACTGCACGTTGGCCACGGAGGCGATCCAAATTCCCGACTTTTAATAAGTGGTCCGTTTAACACAAGTATCTATCGATCACTTAACTGGAGCCAAAATTAAATTTAAAGTGAATATTTTGAAGGTTCAGTTAATAATCAAAACTTCCATTTGAGATGGACAATTTTCAATTATATTTTTAATACAGAGAATATTTGCGTGTTATAAAATTTAAAATCACTGAAAGGTTTTACGTTGCGTAATGATACTCGACTGAAAAAAACCTGGTGTAAAACTGCAGTCTTGCTATTAGTTTACACATTTATTACATACGTATAGTATAGTCCGGTAAAGTCAGAAGTACCCCAGGTTTTATTAAACCAAATTTCATTCCCGTTGCGTTATGACCGTGCACAAAATTTAATGTTTAAATATTTTTTCCGGCACAATTCAAAATGAACGTCTTCATTTATTTTTTATCAGAGATTCTCATTCTATTCTGATTTCCTAAGGCGTTGAAAGCTTTCGGTTTCCGGACTTGAGTTGTTCCGGAGGTGGGAATTTCACGGCCGTTTTCTTATAGTTTCACGAGAACAGAAATTTCGCCACAAATCCGCAAAAGAGCTTCCGTGGCCACTCTTCCCAAATGCCCCACTCCCACAAAAATGTTGTATTATATATATATATTTATTTATTTATACACACACACACATATATATATATATGTGTATTTATATGTGTGTATATGTGTATATTTATATATATATATATGTACTTATGAAGAACTCAGACGAGCAGCAACAACGAACACACGCACACACTTACAGACATTCACACACAGAAACAAGGAAAAAGATAGACTCACATAACGGAGAAATATTTCGGGGCTTCTTGCCCCATCTTTTTCTTTGTTTCTGTGTGTGAATGTCTATAAGTGTGTGCGTGTGTTCGTCATATATATGTATATATATATATATATATGTGTGTATAAATCTGTAAATTTTTTGATACACGCTTTCAGTTCACTCCGAATCAGCCCACTGCTTCGGCTCTTAGAGATTGTTTAGCGGCTTACGGGGAAAGGAGGAAGTGAGGAGACTTTGGCGTAGTTTTTTAACACAATTTCGCCCGTCGCGTTTCCGTTGCAGGCGGCGTTCGGGAGAGGGCAGCAGCGGGAGCGGGAGCAGCGGGGGCGGAGGGATGAGGCGCTCAGTGAGTGTTTCCCAACATAACTTTTCCAATAAGCTTGTAACACTGCTGCGTTGGTCATAGCAGTCTTTCACAAATCTAGCTGCTCTACGCTGCA
>WURS02018852.1:0-12040 GCA_011762765.2 Rhinocypha anisoptera | reverse complement strand
CGGCGCGGCCGCCGGCGGGGGGGGGGGGGGGGGGGGGGGGGGGGGGGGGGGGGGGGGAGGGCACGGGGGGCGGGGAGAGGAGGGGAGGAGAAGGGTGTGTGTGGAGCAAGGACGAAAATCGGGTCCCGTCTCGATTTTGACCTTCGCGAAACGAACACCCAATTCCCCTAACCGGGTCGTTCATTATTACCAACGTATTGTTTCCCCTTTGACCTATTAGGCTGATTCCCAACTTGGAATAGAATATCGGAACTGAAATGGAGGTTCCCAAACTGAATATCGGGAACCATCGTGGGAAACTTATGGTTTCATGCGTCTCCCGCCGACTTTTGCCTCGATAATGGGTGGGATGGGTCACGGTGACGAATCGTTAGAGAAATCTCAGACTGAGGTAGACTGTTCCCAGCAATGATTTCACTTTCCTGCTGACGGATTCCGTGAATCAGACTGAGTGACGTGTGTAGGATAAAACATTATTTTACATTTATGGTAATGAAGTAGAAATGTAGATTTTTACATTAGATCCAATGAATGAGCGGAAGAGAGGGAGGGAGCAAAGAAAGCTTGGATCCCATAATAACAAACCAAAACAACTGTACACTCCTCCGAAGTTAATAGAAATTAGAAATTTATTTATTTTTATCTTTATTATTTATTTAGTTCACTTGGTCCACAAACGGCGTAGAACCCAATAAAATGGACAAATAACAAAGAAACCAAAAATAAACAGAAAATTACGTGAAGTAGCAACATAAATTTTTACCATAAAACATACAACAACAGATAACAGTACTTTTCAACCATGACGAAATTCAGAAAGAGATAGGTGGTAGAAAGGGGAGAGAGGAGTGTTAAAAGATAATAATAATATGTCTTTATAATGGGGCGAGATTGAGACTAGATAGTCCCTTCTTCCACACCTAACCCCTTGTCAAAATATGTTGTTTCATGAAAGTAAAAGATTTTACAAAAAAATAATTTAAAGAAAGATTTTACAAAATAAAATATTAAACAGGATATAAATATTCCTATAATTATTAACCGTGTAGAAAGATATTTACAAGTGCGTGGAAAAAACGTAAGAATAGTTTACTGTTATTCTTGACTATAAAGCTTACTGCAGGAAAACACCCACACAAGAAGGGTAGTATGTGAAAAACCTGCGAAAACCTACTGATAAAATGGCTGCTATGTGTAATAATGATTTTGTAAATTATTATAGAAACATACATATATATATATACACACACACAAAATTACACAATGATATAATAAAATAACATATTACAATAATAATGGCCCCCGTGTACAGACATACCCTGCTATATAGCACAAAAATATAAATATAAAAAATTAAATTAAAATAATAATGGGGGATCGCAGGACGTATGGGGTGTAATGGGGTGTAAGGAAAGGATCGAATTTGGGGAAACGCTTCAGCATTCACGCTAATGGAAGTCTATAGGTGAATGAATGTTTTCAGATTGAGTGGCGAGATGTAATAAAGTGAAATGGTTCATTTAACCGCGTCGTGAGCGATGGCAGTCGGAGAGGAAAGGAGAAATAAATTCTGATGGCCTATATTTTCCACTAATGATTCTCATGAAAAACCTTTATACCATTGTGGGTCCGGCAAGCAGACTGGAATGCCAATAGAAGTGTTCTTACGTTGACGAGTGAGTGGTTACGGTAATTTAAGTGATGGAAGCGAGTTGCGTGCGGGTGGGGATAAGGCCAGAGAAGGTGAAATGGAGAGATAAGGTGAAGAATGAGGAGGTTCTAACTAGGGTGGGATAGGAGAGAAACTTGTTGAAGATGATATTGAAGAAAAAACATCTTGGTTGTGTCACACACCACGGAGACAATGTGTGAAGAGAATGATTATGGAGGGGAAAATAGATGAATAAAAGAGGAAGAAGTATGTGAGGGGTATTAACAACTGCCATGGGGTCGGAAGTTCCCAGGAGACGAAGGAAGTCACTCAGGACCGAGGAAAATGGAGGATACTGACTGGCTGATACCTACCTTTCCAAGGACAGATACACTGACGTAGAAGGGTTTTATAATTATAAAGCCAAAGAAATCATTAATTAAGGTACGTACGCAGATTGACCTGGATGAAGGGAATATTATGTCGACATTTCTTTTTTTTAGCTGATAAATGGCTGATTGGTAAAATAAATTGTCCCCTTGATGAAAATGCTGCTCAGGGCTCAGTGAATAAGGCTGCGTAGAGTAGAAAGTGTGACAGTGCAGTTCGTTACTGTATGAATACATTTAGGATACAATTTAAGACATTTTCTGGGGTACGTCACGTATTGCGGTACGTAGTATCATATAGGTCCGTTCCAACCTCGTATTATATGAGCGTTAATCCCACAGCTCAAAGCTACCTTTCCTGGATTCCTTCAGCGATTGATCAAAAGGGCATCGCCTGAACTCTGCTGAAAAAAACATGCCTGCCCTCGTTTAAGGGGCAATCTGAACATATTTTCCGCCAGTTAAATAAACGACGTGCAATTTTACGGAGGTGGACCGTGGAGGAACCATGCCTATGGCACGAGTAAGTTTTAAACGGATGACAGTTGGATTTGCTGTAGAAGGGAGACTAATTTTCAGGAATTCGTTTGGATCTGCTGCAGAATAATTTCCATTGATTCATCAAATATTTGGAAAATAATTATTGCATCAAAAATCAATTACGTACCTTGATCTTAAACTGCACCCTCTTTTATCTTGAGGTCGAAAACCGGTCAGAATCACCACAGGGAAGCTTTCTAACCTAAAATTGAGGAAGACATTTGTACCTTGGAAATGACGTTGCAACACCGGTTATATAGAAGAATGAAAAAATAATACTTTCTTATTGTAAATTTTGTGGTTAAAACAGCAAGTAAACTTTTCATGGAGCAATCAAATGTCCATAAAATAAAATTATAGGATGAAATATAATATAAAATGGCATTGCAAAGACAGACATTTTGAAAATCTCCCACGATTCAAATTGCAAATAAACGATAAAGCGCCAAAAAATTTGATGACTCATGAAGGATATGAGATTTCGCTGATAATACCTCAAACAAATGTGAAAGTAACGTGGTGTAAGATAAAACATCTCCAGAAGTAATACCATAAGCAACACCATTATTAAAAATAACGATCGGATAAAATAAGTTTTTGTTTTTCAATCAGGATATATTATTTAAATTTGTGATGGCAGTAAATTACAATTACAGAGCGAAGAAGACAACGCCAGATGAAATTTATTAAAACTTATAACCCGATAATCCCCAAGTGAAGTGCAGTCAATTTCATAGCCTAATCTACTTAGGGTAGATATACCACATTTCTGAAGTGAGAGACGTAGATGCTCCAACTAACAGATTTTTTGGCATTATTTCTCTCTGCGGAACTGAAAGTAAAAGTTTAAATATGCATTAAAATATTTTTAAAACGTAAAAGACTTTAGGATTAACCTCCAAAACTTGGTGTTCTGACCCCCTCCAACAACACACCGTCAAGTGGCTTGCAGGATGTACATGCAGATGTAGATTAATAATTACATGAAAATAGGAGCCGCTAGGCTACAAACCATCCCTTCGCTTTTTAAAGCAACCGGTGTCAACCCAATAACATTATATACAACTTTTCTCTTACCTCCATCTGATTACTCAACTTATTAAGCCACTGCTGATGTCTTTTACTCTTCCATGCGGACATTTCTTCATCCATCCTGCTTCAGTAGCACACTTCTCCAAATCCATCCGCCCTACCGCAACCCGTTGGTGAGCTCAGCCATTTATTTTCCTCAAGTTAATAACAATTTCACTGTGAGGGCACCAGGAACACTCCCATTATACATCACTGAGGAAATGGAAAGAAATAATTAACCATGGAATCGTAAAGACAGGAATATTTTTAATGTACCGGACGGAGACTCCGAATTGAATATTGATTCCTTTGGGTGAGTGGCCAATTGGAGACCTCAATGATGTCACCCAGAAATTCACAAATTATGGATGCATATATATATATATATAAATGTTCAATCGCTGTATTAGGAATGATATATCATCAAATGAGGAGTAGACATGCAATGAAGATGACCTTATTTATATGACTTTATTCTTAGATAATAAGTAAATAAAGCTGAAAATCTTTGTTTCCTGAAAACTTTATTGGAAGAGGGTGGTCCATTGCGAAGAATACTTCATTACTGAACAAATTTCCTAGGTTTAAATCCCATTTACGCCACAAGACACGACCAGTTAGACACAGTATCAATGATTTTTCTGGGCATCGGTCCTTCCTAGAACAAATATGGTGACCCAGTGGAATACGTATCTAAGTTGGCTCGCCTGACTCTTATGATACTTAAAACACTCGTGTTGATATTTCTTCCTCTACTTAAGGACATAAATTATAATTTAAATGTGTAGTCATGTTATTTCAAACTCAACAAATATATATTTATTGTCTGATGAAGTTCATATATAACTTTCTTCGTCTCACAGTGTTATTATATGACATTCAATATAACTATTTGAAATATTCAATGAACATTTTCGACCAAACTCGAGATGAAGACGCCTGTTATTTTAACTAATTTCTCCACCTCACACTATGTTTGGTTCGCCAGTAAAAAGAAATCTATTATTTTATAAAATTAGTCACTCCGTAGTACGACATTTCTTAGTCAAATAAATATCACGATATCACGTATCTGGACCCCATACCCTAATTTTTGGGTTAATTATGCACTTAGTCGGGATTCTTACAGGGTTAGCTTATCAAATCGACTCTCTCGGGTCAACTTCAAATCGACTTCAACGTTCAAATCGACTCTCGGATTGAAAAATGTGGCTTTTTTTCATTAATATTCTTTCTGATTCAAGACAAACCTTTATCCTCCAAAAGTTAATGTTCACAGAAGTATATGAGGTTTCATTGTTCCCCAGTATTTTGTTAAAGGACGTATGAAAGGGAATACTACATCCGGGCAAGTGGGGACAGGGCCTTGGGTCACGAAAAACCTTAATCTTTAGAAAATTCTATTCGCCATGAGGAGAAAAGCCACAATGATAAAAATTAATTTATGGATTAAATCCATATAATTATTCATTGTTGGGGCTACGGAACCAAAGAAGACTACTGCTGGGTTGGAAAACGGTTGGAGGCAGAAGATACACTCAACGACATTCATGCCAGAAAGGTATACATAAAAATAATGGGATACAGAAAACGCTTCCTTGGACACGGAATTGACGGAAACCATAATTTACTTCTAATGACATATCAAGTTACCGTACTGATTCGAGAATCAAGAAAAGGAGAGAAAATGGAAAAGTGAAGTAAACCCAATCAAGGCAAGTGGTCCATCAGACGCTGGAAACGGACATAATTGGAAACAGACAGGAAAAGTAACCTCGGAAAAACATTAATAACCAAATCAAATAAGGGTGAGTACTCATGTAATATGCGAAATGAGTTCCGGTTTGACTTTGTGGAATCCAATTTAATTAGCGTAAAATAACTTTTACAGCCCACTGGATGGTCAAATATAAAATATATTTAAAAATTGCACAATACGGATTTCAATGACAAGTCATTGATGCACCTGATGACAGAGCATTGAAATCCGTATTGTGCAATTTTTAAAATATATTTTATATTTGACCATCCAGTGGACTATCAAAGTTATTTTACTCTAATTAATACTCATGTAATGACTAATGATTATATGCGCGCGTCATTAGAGAAAGAGAGCTTTGCAGTAATGCTGCAGAGGGAGTCGCCGGTGTAAAGAAAGCCGTGAAGAGGCTACCCAGAATTATGGTAAAAGAGATGAACTTAATGATAGAGCAGTTCGTAGTGCACGGGATGTCGTGGACTGAAGGATCAGGGTGAAATGTGTCATGAGATTAGCCAGATGGAAAGGATATGCGAGGAGCAAAAGATGAAAACTTTATCTGAGGAATTGCAATCAAAATCGGAGATAAAAAGGTTGAACCGTGAGAAAATATGGCAAAAAATTACAAGAAAAAACACAATGCAAAAGAGATGTTTCAATTCGCGAGCAATTGATAAAATTATAAATCAAGAAACAGAGAGAAACGAGTAGTGACGAGATAAATGAAAAAGGTTTCACGGTGTATACAAAAATTTAAAACAGTAAGGAATACCAATGCTCATTTGATGAAGACTATAAAGATATCTCGTATTTGCGGGAGAATAGGATGCCGCGAAGTAAAATCCCAAAAGTCTAATAAAATGCGAAAAGGGAACGAGGCATCTAAAAAGAAAACCTTAATAAAACTATAGGAACGACATTAAAGAGGTAGAATACAGAGTTATTTTTAATAAAAAATTAACATTGCTTATTTATATAAGAAAAGAGTATCTAAATGCGGAAATATTATTAATAATTTATTTATTTATTTTCAATTGCCCACAAACAGCACCAATAGGCCAATTACAGGGGGCACTATAACATTTTTAATAACAAGGACGAAACACACACATCCAACCCTCGACCTCTGGGTTTACAGACTAAGTCGTTACCCTTCCGCCACCGTATTTTACTCCCGCATTCATACATGCAAAAAACAAGACTGCAGGAGGGACATTAATCACCCATGAAGAATAAAATCTTATACTGGCGTTGGCGTATCTTGTTAATAGAGGAAGTTCTTCCCTTTCTCGGCAGATGAAAATTCACCAATATGTTACATAAGCATTGGAAAGTCCCAGAATGCAAAGGTGTGTGTGTTCCTTTAGTAATAGTATTTTTGTTTATAGGGTGCTTCGACGGCTATGGTCATTTCGCATCTCTTCAAATTACAGAAAAATTCTTTTCAACAAACTCAACATCCATGCCCTGAGCGGGATTCGAACCCGCAACCTTTGGGTTTGTCAGCGAGCGCGCTACCCGCCAGGCTAACCCGGTCGGCGTGTGTGTTCTCCCACATACATATATATATACAAGGAGGTCACAGAAGTGACTTTTAATTACAGCAATAAAGAAACATATAAACAAACGGAACATTCTAATGGTCACTTTGAGATTAAAGGGGAATGGAGGAATTTTAGATCTCGGATTTAACGATCCTAGATCTAAAATTCCTCCACTCTCTGCTCTCAGCTGTCATTTCCGCTCCAACGTCATTCTTCCCCATTCCTGCCCCTGCACATCCCCGCAATCGCATCGCCCGCATTTGTGATCTCTCCTACGCATTCTTAAATTCCACCTTTCCCTCTCCCAACGATCTCTTCTTTTACCGACTCCCAAAGGTACTCGACTCACTGACTCGGCCACTCTCTCACCCTTCTCTCGGTCTCTCTCCACCTCCATCAGCATCTTCTCCGAGCGCATCGGATCTTTCCTTACCACCGGATGCTCCATGAATGTTTTCTCCCAGTCATGGTTTTCAGTAGGTACTGTAACCTTTGCTTTTTCTTCTCTTTACTTCGTTGTTTATCGTTAATCCTATTTATTTTCTTGTTGCAGGTATTCAATGTAAAAGGGCTTTCTAGGCTGTTTTTTTTACATTTTAGAAAATAAACGAATAAAAGAATAGATAAAGCCATTAGAAAACACCCAATTACTTTAATAAAATAAAAACTGCACATTACTAGTTAGGTCTTGGCAAAACTTAGCAATAGTAGCCGGCCGGGTCAGCCTGGAGGTAGCGCGCTCGCCTGTTTGCCAAAAAAAGTCTCGGGTTCGAGTCCGGTCTAGGGCATGGGCATGCTATTTATTTAATAAATATTTATTCATTTATTTATATAATCAAACACCAAAAAAAGCAACAAGAACTTTACATTGAGTTTTTATGACTAAATAAATAATAATAATGAATGAAAAATAATTAATAAAAATAAAAAATACGGGAAACAATTAAAATTATTAAACACTACGGTGAAGTTTTAAGAGGGCGATGAAGGTTAAGTTCGTAGAATAGGGTTTTTTCCTTTTTTTTGATGAAGTGCTAAATGAACAAAGCCGTCGACGCACCCGATAAAACAAAAATACGAGTATTATATGCTTAATATCATCATGGGCCAATAAACCTGATGATGTCGACTGCTCGACGAAACCGATCGATTTAATAAAAATTGCGAAGGTCCAAAGTTGCGTTGTACTTCTTCATCATGAATTTCCATAAAGTTGAACCTGATACCATTGAATTCATATACTTAATATGTGTTCATATATCGTACTATACGCAGCAATAGTACTGAGATACGATCGTGTTATCCTCAGCCTTTTCTTGGAAAATAATTCTGGAAATATGCCAAAGTTTTTGACAAGAATCATAGGTGTAGGAAATTAAAAATTGTGAAACATACAGTGTAAAAATAGCTTCAATTTAGAAAACGTATGTATAATACATAATAATAAAGGAACTGGAGTTTCGTAAAGATAATGTGATGAAGAACACAAATTTGCTTTTCAGGCTTGTACGTACAGAAACTCTTGATATCGCATGATGGAACCTAAAAATATCACTTCTGATTTATGACTTATAATAACAGAAGAGTGATCCTTCATGTGGAGGTTACTAGAAGTGAAGTGAGAGAAAAAAACTACTAGTGCATCAAAGTAGAAAAAAATCGCCGTCTTATTTTGGCGACCAAAAAAGCTATATTTGCGGAGAAGAAAAGGATAATATCAAGAAGACTAACTTCGAGAAGATGATGAAAAAGTGAAATTTGAATTTAAGTAAAATCAAGAACATATAAAAGAATGCGTTGCAAAGAAAGATATATCAATCTGAGAATTCAAAATTGGGATAACTGATCTGGTCTGTTTTAGAATGCTAAACAAAACTCAGGATTGGAACCGAGAGGCGACGATTTATGTGGTGAATGGAGTATCACATACATCCTGTCAAGTCTTTCCAAAGTTACGTTGCTATATGCAAGACTCCTGAGAACATCTAAGAGTAACCATTTGAATTTCCTTTTGGTGCACAATAGGAAAATGGCCTGGAGTCGTAATTATAATGCTCTTAAAAGGTGCCGAGATGTTCATTATTATTACAATAAAATTGGAAGAATTCATGCTGATGGCGAAATAATGACCTTTTCTACTCCTGTTCATGACCATAAAATCTTATTTCGAGTCATTGGAGATGTGATATTTTGTTTATCAATAAAGTCTATTCATCGTCTTCACTTCATGAATTAGGCTGCATAGCTTTTACCGGAAACCATCTAAGCCTTGGACTACCGACATTACGATGATCCCTAGGCTTATACTCTAAGGTCATTCTGGAGAGACATTTCTGCTTCATTCTTCCTATGTGGTTGCACCATTTGACTTTATATTCTGTCATTTTCTCTTCCAAATTGAAAATATTTAAATTCTCTCTAATGACTTGGTTCCTTATCCTATCTTTTAAGTTGCAACCCCCTACTGCTCTTAGGAACTTCATTTCAGACGATGTGATGTTACTCCTCTCCTTCTGTGAGAGATTCAAGTCTCATTACCGTATAGCAATACCGGAACTGCCATTGTTTTGTAAAACTGCAATCTAGTTTCTTTTTTTGTTTTATTTTTTAGCGTTCTGTGAATTGTCCCGCATAAGTATTTGAACTTGTTAAGTTTATTTGCAACATCTTGGTCTGCTATCGGGGATATTTCACATCCTAGACAATTGAAGTTGGACACTTGTTCAAGGATTTTGTCATTAATGACAATTTTTTATCTTACTGGGTATTTTCCCATTAAGCCCATGACTTCTGATTTTATGTGGTTATATTGTTAGTCTATATTCTTCTGCTATATTTTTAGGCAATGTACGTACAGAATAAAAAGAGTTTACTGATTAATTTAAACTTCGGAATAACCTTGACAAAATTTTCCTGGGTGAAATTTATAGCATTGAAACCGTCATTAAAGTCTAATATCAAATTTACGTGAAGATGACTATAACAGGGAAAGGTTAGACAAGATTTTTATGACACAGGAGAGAATTGCACTTCTCAGGCTATCTATCATGGACTGACAAATATATTACCATAAACCATCATTAAGATGAATCAAAACTGATTATGAATAGAATATTTTCTTTTAGATCGCTTTTGTTATTTGTCATAAAGTCAGTATTTTTCTTTTCTGACGTGAATCACGTTCAGCCTATTTATTTGAAACCAAGCCATATCTAAACATGCTATATAGAACTGTTTTTCAATCATAGGGACATATTGACTGTAAACATCAGTTATGTGTTTATTTCCCTCTTCCATTGGTTATCAAGCCAACCGGGTTAGCCTGGGGATAGCGCGCTCGCCGTCTAATTCAAAGGTTGCGGGTTCGAGTCCCTCCTAGGGTTTGGGTATCGTGTTTGTCAAATAGGGTTTTTCTATGATGTGAAGAGGTGTGAAATGACCATAGTCGTCGAAGCACCCTATAAACAAAAATTCTACTACTACTGCATTGGTAATCAAACACAAGTTTGTCAATTTCAATATGAAAAGGCGAAATAAAATTAAATGCAATAAATCCATTTAAATGCTATAAATATCTGAATTAAAAACAAGGTGTTTCAAAATCTCAGTTCCATGCTATACTAGAATTGACAATTTTCCATATTTAGTCAAAATATCTCGCATGTTTGCATGAAATGCGCATTAGTACATGCTTAATTATCACTGAGTACAATAGTCATAAATAAATACGATATTCTACTCGAATCTTTTTGTATGATCACCACATGCATTCAAGTCAAATTACCTAGTTCCTATTTATTTTTCTTCCAAATGACAGTTGACAGTATTCATGTAGCATAGGATCTCATAAATGAGTACCAGATCTGGAATTAGCATACGAAAGAAATAAACAACATTCACAAATTTTTGGACGATTCTCCGATGACTTTTCACAAATTTAGAATCATTTAAATCTCCATCACTATTGCAAATTTCCGAGTCCTCTGTCATTTTAGTAAAATATCAACTACTCGAGAAATGTGACTCACATCAGTTACCACAAATCAGCGACTGAGATGATGCCTAATTTGTCAGAGGTAAGAAGAGAAATGAGCACGACAAGTAAAATATCCGGAGGCCTTTATTTGCCATCCGCGGCGACAAAGTTCAAATCGCACAACCCTTCATTCCATGGGGCAGGACGATAATCAACATTACAAGTGGATTGGAGAGATGGGCCTCAGAACAAGTGAAATAATAGAGATACAGCGAATCAACCACCACTGGGACCCAGAGGGGTACCGTGAAAGTGAAAGCCTCAGGGACGGAAAGAGGCGGGAAAAACAAGTCTCAATCGAAAGGACTTCACAACGATATGGAATCTCGGTTCCATCGACTGAAGTAGCAATCTCTCTCTCTTCTTCTCTTTCGCTTGCGCATGCTTGTTGACTTAGAACACAGTCCCACTCTGGGGTCTAGGAGTTCGCCAAACCCCTGCACCGACGACAGTGAGAAAAAGGAAGAGGAAAAAACGGAAAACTCACTTTCCACACGTGGAGGAGCTCCAAACGACCGAGTTCCTCTCGGGCTCTCCTATTTCCGACCCTCGCGCCGCCGGAAAATCCTAAGGGACGACGAATGAAGACACGCGGCGAAAAGCAATGCAGCGACGGACCGTGGTCTTGTCTCTCCCCATCATCGGAATGAAGGCCCCCATGGAGGGGGTGAGGGGCGGGGGGGGGGGGGAAGTAGGAGGGAAGGAGAGGGGTGCTGGGCAGGGCACGAGGCGGGAAGGGAACGCGGGGAGTCAGGAGAGGGAGTTCGGCGGGCACACGTGGGAGCAGTCACGGGGGGAAAGAAAGAGGGAGTGGGAGCGGGAGCAGATCCCCAGAGTGGCACGGCAGCTCCCGTCCTTGCGCCCCGCTCTCTCTCTTTCTCCGCTTTTTACCCCTGCCGCCGACCGGAAAACCGGTGCCACCCATACGCCCTTGGGAATCGATCCCCTTCGGCGGAAAGTGACCTCACGCGCGCCGGATGGAATTGATCGCGGGGTGGTGGAGCGCGGGGGGAGGGGGGGGGAGGAGGGGGAGAGAAAGAGCAGATCGGT
>WURS02018841.1:0-12040 GCA_011762765.2 Rhinocypha anisoptera | reverse complement strand
GCCCTTCTCCCAGCGGGGCGTCACTCTTTGCCCCGCCGCGGTCCAGAGGCGCAGACGCCCTCTGCGACAATACCACTCTCTCATTTGCAACCTTTAATGCAATTGAGTTTAGGGGTGATTTTCTCCTGGAGTATACACACTTGACCTTCTAGGTAGTATTAATGAATCATTGGAAGGAATATTGAGATCGTATTTGGTTTATGTATGAATTGGGTTTACCGCAGCGGCACCTGGTGCCAAAGGAAGTTGAGTCTGGCATCATTTTCTCTTGTTGTGACGAATCGAGAAGGCGATATCGAATTTTTGCTTAATTTCACTCAGCACAGCAAGTAATTTGTCACTCGCTTAAATTCCAGACTTTGATTAAATTCGGAAGTTTCGTGAACTGATTCTTGATCTCTTCGCTCCGAAAATTCGTCCTCACACATGCAGTAATATTATGACACGTAATATAATCACATGAAAAGCTGGTAAAATTTTCCAATGCGCTTTCCGCTGTGCTTCTACTTATAGCCTATTATATCTGCTCATATACCCAGCTGTCCGTTGACAACCTCCAAGTTTTCCGCCGCCTTGGACGTTAGAGCCAAGTACCGTTACATTTGGCCCTTCGGGAGAGGACTTGCGAAGGTAGTAGTAGTATATTTGTTTATAGGGTGCTTCGACGGCTCTGGTCATTTCACACCTCTTCAAATTTGGGTTAGCCGTCGGGCGCGCTACCCACCAGGCTAACCCGGTCGGCCTAAAAATGAGTTTCGTATTCATATGATGACGAAGAATTTTACCCATATGACCGCTTTCATTCATTATGAAACGCGATTTTGCATTTTATGCACGGAATTAATCAGAGTGAGGACTCGTAATGCAGCATTTTTAGTACAAGGTATGATTTTACAAAGCAATTATTTTCTGCAGTCTAATATGTTCCTTAAACTTATGTGTAATCTCTGACAGTATTGATTTCAATCAATGGTAACGGGAATACCATTAATTCCGCACAAGGTACCTATTTCTGTTTTGATTTGTTATCCAGCAACGGTAGTAGTGTTTAATGTTTTGTGTGCGTCGGCAACAAAGGCCATTTTGCACGACCTGTCTCTACCTTCATATTTCTATGAAATGTACCTTAATACCTTACGGTGTCCGGGGAGTAAATGATAAAATCGCTTATAAACACTTCCAATGCTAATTACTAAAGAAATTATGTATGAGGTTCAGGGAATCGCTGGGATGAACGTATTGCTTTGCTGTAATTATTTATTTTTAGTAATTATTTAATCTATTCACCTTAAACATAGCATTGATTTTATCTTGCTTAATGTGAGTTCTAACTTAAACGTAACATAACTCTTCTTTCTGAAATATTGTATTCTGTAGTGATACTATTTATTTGAACAAGTGAATATTGCAAAAATTCCATTCGAAGAGAGAATATTGGTTACATTTTGAATGTAAATTATGATCTATCATATGAGTTAGTGAGTAAAATTACCGATATCCAGTTCTTTATTGGCACAGTGTTTCATCCACAGTAAATACTTTACATTATCCGCAAATTTTTTCCGTTCCTCATTTTAAAGATAATCTAATCGGAAATTGTTCAGTTTAAATTAAAATGTATTCAGCTACATTATTATTCGTTGAAAGCATATGAAATCTCATTAAGCCTTGAAATTATTATAGAGTTAGAGTGGTATGAATCATTTAAGATTTAAAAATCTTAAAAATCATCGTAACCTTCCGTGTTAATAAATACTAATATTTTAGGAATAATTATCTTCTTTATGTCTTCATTGAATATCTATAATGGTATTTGATACTTAATACATAATTGTATTTCTAAGAATATGACAATATTCTGTATGGAATTTTTTAGTGACCTGACAAAAGGGAAACCAAAAATGTTTTAACCTATTGCCATTATTCTAATACTTGAGTTGATTTTACATTATGAAATGTACATAATATTTACTATCATATTTTAATTCTATATCTTATTCCAAGAAAAGGCCTATCTTAATGGATACCAAAAGTTATTTAAATGTATTCTGTTATTTTCCTCGTTTATTCTTTGAAGAAGATAATTATGATTATATTCCCTACTTTATAAATCCGAGAAAATAATGGATTTGAGAGATTAATAGAGCTTCTTTACTTATTTCCGTGTATTGAGGAATTATTACACATATTCTTAAAATTATTTCTTTTCTGCAGAAGCAAATAAGGGAATTGCGACGGAGCAGTAATCACTTTCTTGAACATTGGACTGAGCGAATTAGTTTTTCATGCATTTAAGCCAGAAAATCTTGACCTTAAGCCAAGTGGAGAGACTGTTGAATTCTTTAAAGCGTTGAATGCAATTATGACGATGGCAAATACAGCCATGGAAACGCCGCGTTGGTGGCAGTCATCTACCCGCTGGAAAACTGGAAAATAAGAATTCACGTGAATGGTTTTGGTGGTTTGCTTTTTCTGCCCTCAGTAATATTTGTAACGTGACCTTATCACTTAGACGGACGCACAACTGTGGCCACGATATAGGGTGCTTTATTATACTAAATAATAATCTATTTAATAAACTAATTATAAAAAATAATTGTCTAATACAGCGGGTATTTTATAAAAATATTAATTTTAGAAGTTAAAGATAGTAATTTTTTACTCCCGGTACAAGATAAACTATTACTAAAACATGTTTTTCAATAATAAATACTAAAAAAATAACTCCTTTAGAAAAAACATAAAAGGGTAATTTAATTTTTAATCAAGTTAATCACAATTGCACAGAAATCCTTTTCAGTGTAAATGAAATGTTAACTAAAAAACTATTACTCGTTATACATTCAAGATACGTACATCTTCCGACACATCCACTATGTTACGACTTATCTCATTTTAATATGAGAGCCACCGGCGCGCAATCGCAATCTTAATTCTGACTGTCGCATATCGATCGACCCATGGCATAGGATTTCCTGCCTAAGACGATAATTATTGCTTCAATGAATATAAAATCAAGAGGTAATTAAAATTCACAATATTTCGACACATCAAACGAGATTGTAATATTTTAGAACATAAGAAAATGGGGAAGGCTAAATCGTCTGCGAAAAACCCTGCAAGCCCCCGCAAGGGCGTGTGGCAGGGGGTGGAGTGATGAAGAGAAACCAATATCATGCAAATATTTCAGTGACGAAAGAAAATACATGTCATGCGGGAACAAAATAAAACAGAATAGAAAAAAATGAAAAAAAACAGTCGTAAATTTCGAAGGAGATAAATAAATTTAGTATTCCTTGAATCTAGCGACTACTGATAACGTACGTGGTTTGGTTATTTAATTCGGATTATACCGTTATTAAATATGTTTTTCAGCCTTATGGTTAGAGTGACCATCAAAATTAACGACGGATTAAAAAATATTAATTGTTTTTGAAAATGTCTAAATAATTGAACAGGAGTGAGAGAGTTTAAAGACACTAATAATAGTATATCAATTTCAAAAACTCTCAAGCATTGACTTCATTTTACGCCCAAGAACCTATATATACGACAAACTTTTATATGATCATCAATATTTAGTTAACATTTTGATGAATACTAGGAATTTTTTTGGACTGAGAACGGTGTAAAACTGACACAAAAACCTCACTCTAGGCTTCATGGGATTAAATTCTTTTATAAAGATTTAAATAGAGTCGTAGTGCATAAAGAAGAAGAATAAGTAAGGAATATTCAATATGAATAGAAAGTCATTTTCCCCATAAATCTTAGACAGTAAATTTTTTTTAAAGATATTTCCCCAAAATATTTCGGTGATTTAGGCAACTTTTTCGACCCAGGAACGAGGTATATATATATATATATATATATATATTCATGCATACAGAAATGACCGCCATATGGCGAAAATAATACATTCAATGATAGTAAATAAGGAAAGGGACAGGAACACATAATATATATATATATATGTGGTGAGTATATGTCTTATATATACACACCACATATATATCAAGCTCACTGAGAACCATGTGAATACACCGCCTTGCCTTGCCTTACCCTTCTCTCCATTTTACTCTCCACTCTTCAATAAACGTTCAATATTTCTGTCCGCTGCTTTTCCTTTTAATATTTCCCGCCTTCTCCGGTTTTTCCAAACTCTCAGCACGTTCCATCACCTTATTTATTTTCCTTCTCCTTCTCTTCCGCCCCCAGTCTTCCTCTCTCCTCTTACTCCCACACCCTTTCCCTTCTCCCTGGACGTTTTTATGAACAGGGTGCCCCTTTAGAGCTTTTCGTCCGCCCTTCTTCTTCTTCTTCTTTTCTGACCTCTTCATCTTTCGCCCTCTCTCCCCTCTCTCGCTCTCTATCTCTCTTTCCGTCCCCTTCTTTTCTTGCCTTCAAATCCACCATACTTTCGAAATTTCCGATTCAACGCGAACGTTTCTTCATCCCTTTCTATCCTTTGCTCTAATGCCCCCCTCTCTCTCTCCTCTCTCTCCCTCTCCGCCTCTCTTTCATTCCATTTCCGCCCTTCACGGGCGCCACCTGCGAGCTCCGGGGCTTTTCGTAAACTTGTGACTTGCTTTTGCGTGGTTCACCGAGTGTTACTCGATCGCGAGATCGAAAGGCGACAAGAAAAACCTTTGACTAAAAAACGTGTTCAATTAACTGAATGAAAAAGTACTACAATTACAAAAAAATTCAAAGAGGGAACTTCCAGTTATCACTCTTCAATGCACAAAGATAACATATTATTAAAACTAATTGGAAAAGCGAAATTCATAGATAGGTAAATAGATAGGTAGATAGATAGGTAGATAGATAGGTAGATAGATAGGTAGATAGATAGGTAGATAGATAGGTAGATAGATATGTAGGTAGATAATTAGATAGTTAGATAGATAGAAAGAAAGAAAGATATATAGGTAGATAATTAAATAGGTAGATAGAAAGATAGGTAGATAGAGAGATAGAATGATAAAGTGGAGTGCTCCCTGAGGAGGTTCAAAGGGCTCTTAGATTGGTCCTTTGTACCATCCACCGTGTGGCCATCACTCGTAGAGCCCAATGGCCTTACTAAAGGCCAGTGTCCCTAATGGGTCTGAGCCTGACTTCCTCGGGGTCCATAAATGGTGCCCCAGGGAAGTTTTTCCGAGTTCTGATAACTGCCCGACACTCGCGTAATAAGTGAGACGTAGTTCTTAGACGTAGTGAGGCGTAGTCTCAATACATTCTTCGCACCATTTACAGCTGGCGAGCCCACGACTCCCAAAAGGTTTAGGTGCCTACTGACTCTGCAGTGGCCTGTCAGTAGCGCTACCATAGTTCTGATCTCACTTCTGTTCAAAGACAGAAGTTTATTAATGATGCTAGGCCTTGGTCACTCTATGTGGAGCTTGACCTGTCTTAGACCCACAGAGGTCCGCTAAATCTTGGCGTACTGAGAAGGTATCCAGCCTTCAATCTCTGACTTGCCCTAAGTGGGAGAGATAGGTTAAGATTTTTATTCTAGGCCAGTCGGGATGACACTGACCCCCGCCGTTTCGAGTTCGTCAGCGATCTCAAGTCCGGGGATGCCTGCATGGCCTGGAAACCAGAAAATGCCTGATATTTTTTTTAAGCCAGGCAATATCAGTTAATACTGACGGCATTCTTTCACCAGGCGTGACTTTCACCATGATTGATTTTCATTACACCGAGAGTGGTGTAACTGTTTATTTTATTTTAAAACCTTATTTGTTACAGATAGTTGTTACAGTTATTGCATTATAGATTGAATTATATTAAATTAAAAATTCAAAATTATATTTTTGTTTTGCACTTTAAAAAGTATATTTTTATGTGAGATCATCTTTGAGAAATGGTTTGAGTACATTAAAAATTTGAAACATGTTTCTAAAACTTCAACTTTTATTGCTGACCTGTAAGTGGTCACTATGTCCGGAGGTTCTTCTTTAATGTTCTGTCTTTTTTTGATTTTTGCATAATTATTGTGGTTGCTCAGTTGTAACTTATCGGCAAAGCGAAATGCATACCTACTCTTGTTGCCTGAGAACAGAAATGATAGCCTTATTTTTGGCGTAAGTTTAATGTAAACTCGAAGAATGTGATGTTCTCTCTATCTCGCTGCTCTGGACAGAATGGGTCACTACTGGAAAAACAGTGGACGTGCTAGATTCAGCGGCAACAATGGGTAAAGTCCCACGCTAAAGACACTTTGTTGTAAGGGGATGGTTCAATTTAACCAATGGGGATGGAAAAAGAGGGCAAACGTTGCACTTCCCTCTGAAAAGTTAGTTCCCATCGATGCCAGTGGCATTCCTGCACCGATTACATTACTTATACAAAAAGAAAGACGCAATATAATTGGGCGAGTCGATTCGCGCGGAATTCGATTTCGGAAGGAGATTTTGGCGAACCCGCTTACGGTAAGCCACAGTTTTAGAAGACAATCTTCAGAGGCAACGTTTCGGCACAAACTTCACCGATATCTTTCGTTTTCTCCGCGGTACTTCCCGTCTACTTGTTTCCTTTTCTCACTTTACAACGCTATTCTGTGCTCAAATATGAATCTGATCCATACAAATGAAGTAGGAATGAAACAAAATCACAATTCTGTGATTCGCGCACGGTTGTCATCGGTGGAAAGACTAATTTCATCTGCAATGCGGCATCTATAATTGGCACTTTTTTCAGTAATGTTGAAATGTGAGTTATTTAGATTGAAATCCATATTGAGTGCTAAATGGAAAATTAATGAAAATATTCCGTCAGACATCTTTTTTATTAAACACGAATGTCAGCAGTAATGCAATGTGCCGACCACAAAAATGACGTGCTTTGAGATTAACACCTCATTAATGACGTAAAAAATATATATTTGCTTATAATGCGTAAAAAATAGTGTTAGCTCTAGTGTATATTTTTTAACGAAGAGATTATATTGAATCAAGTACTTTCATGGCTTCCTTCAGTGGCCATAAAAGTTCTAGTAATTAAAGCATTGCGTATATATACATAATATATATATAGATATACCTATATATATATATATATATATATGTATATACATACTTATATAAGTAAAAGTTTTCCCATATTTTTCTTCAAAGTGTGACTCGATAAGAAATGTCTCGAAATTATAATAGTTTTACTGTATAGGTTTTTTCTGCTATAATTTTCGAGCATTTTTTAAATAAGAGCAGAAATTCATTTCCCTCATTCAATAAAATTCTTTTTTGCTTGAAAACCCATTCAACCGCGTTTTCAGGCGTATGGTTTTAATTTTTGGAGTAGGAAGCATAAACTTATCATCATGAATATTTACATTTTCCTGCTTGTAACTAAGAGTTCGTGTGTTCGTAAGGCTTCTTGGTGAAATCTAACAATTGTTCATGCGTCGCTAATATGTTAGTTTATTGTCCTCTTAATATATGATTATCAGGAGTAATTTTAAACGCTGATACATTCCTAAATAATATATCTAAACCAGGTAATGCCAAGCGAAAATAATTTTACAAAATCCTGAATGTTTCAAAAGATATTTTTAAATGTATAAATGTTGCGCGTGTTGTAGACTACGCAATGCCGAATTATCATGTGAAGTCAAGAATTATTTTAGAAGATGCAAGATTAGACGGAAGTTATTGTCTCAGGCGTAACTTTGTGGAATTCGCTCAGCATATTGGAGTAAGAGAGAAACACTTTGTTATTCCACACAGTCCAAATTGTGTGGAATAACAAAGTGTTTTTTTCTTACTCCAATATTAGACAGAAGTGTTTCATATTCTCGTCTTAACCATCGTATGTTATTAATCCAATCTTCAATAGAAACCTTCCTGTGGATCCTGATTCCCCCAATGACCTCTATATTTCTGTGTACTTAACAAACTCCTCCGACTCAGTAACTTTCTCCATTACATAGTCGACCGGGTTAGCCTGGGGGTAGCGCTCCCGCCGGCAAACCCAAAGGTTTCAGGCTCCAGTCCCGCCCAGAGCATGGGTGTTGTGTTTGTCCAAGTTTGTGTTCCAAGATTTGAAGAGGTGCAAAATTAACATATCCGTGGAAGCACCCAGTAAATAAAAATAGTATGACCACTATTCTCCGTTATATGATCGGTTATCTACTGATACAATCCTACTCATAATACACATTATTTTCCTTGGTAATCCAATGTATCTTTTTCTCATTTTTTTGCATGATACATAAGGTATTTTTCCATTCAAGATTGAATTGGCTCTATATTTTCCTGATTTAGAATTCTACAAAGGAAGAGTTTAGAATAAACGCACAACAGTCACGACGAAATTTCAATATATTTCCACATTTGGATCTCTATTATCCATGTCGAGAAGATGAAATTTGTATGAATGTCATTTAAGTTACACCTTGCGTCTCTGTCCACTCTCCCTCGTTTGATTGATATTAATTTTGACTGCGAAATTAATTTTATTTCAAATGAGTTAAAAAAAAAGGTTTTAATTCGGGATGGACCTGTACGCGTGTCTAGCACTCTTTTTGTAAGTTTATCCGGACGTGAAATTGACGCAAATTTATTGTCATACGAGAGTGCTTCGTTCACACGACTATGTTGAAATGAGCAATGCACCTGAATATTAGTTAATTAAAATTTTCATATAAATGGCTTATTAACTCTTCAACAAAAAGTTTCGCCGAGAAATTTTTACATTTTTTACAAATGAAAAATTTTAACATTTTTTCCTTCCGCGTGTATGTATGCCTTTCGCTTTCCCTTCATTCTTCCTGATGTGTTATTCTTTCTCTTATTTTTCCTATTCCAATTCTTGTTACCTTCTCCTCTCGCGATATTCTTTTTTTTCAACGTCACTTTTGACTTTTGTTTCGCTCTTTTCCGTAGTAAACCATTCGTCAATTTCATTTCCCTTCCCGACTTCCGTCATTCCCCTCTTCATTTCCGAAATAAGAGAGTGTCAGTATTCATCGTTTCTTCCGAGGAAGGCATTTTCAGTCCACGAGAGAGGATGGTTGACAAAGAAGCAGCGCGTGCAAATTTCGCGCAATATAACCGTTCCTCCTTTTGACACGAACTGATTCGCCTTTCCTCCGCCCTTCATGCGCGGGCATTACAACTTCTTTCTGTCAATCAATGAGTCTACCTACGAATCAACGTTGAGTCAACGCATTCCCCCTTGATGTCTCTTCCCTCACACATAACGTTCCGACGTAATATTATTTCTTGAAAACGACCTTCGTGCATACTTTTCCTCCATATTTTTGACTCCCTACATCGTGAGTCAGTAAATTCTGGATCCAACCACTTCTTTGGGTCATCCCCTCGGGGAGCAGGGTCACGTAATTTTTCAAAGTACTTCTTCGTATATGAATTCCAAAACTTGTGTCTCTTCGCTTGATTACTCTGCATGGAAATTGCATTAAAAAAAACACTCCAGATAAATATATTTTGGATGAAATATTGAAGGTCTATTTTGGTCCAATCTTGGGCCGCGAATGGAGAAATTTCGCTTTTTCATTATTTTTCGTCAATATTTAATTTTTCCCTTATGGGGATCCTTCATGTTTTACAAAATACATTTTTCTGATATAACTAGAAATCCCTTTTCGCACCCACGAACTCTGAAATATTCTATAAAACATATATTAAAACTCCTTTATTTACTACTTTATTTCTTACTCATTTACGGAAAACCGTTTACAGTGCTTGGTATGATGGAAAAGATAGAGTGAAAGCCCATCTGAATCGTCTAGCAGTATTAACTTTGTTGGTCTCCCTTTGTAGATTGTGAAAGAAGAAAATAATAGATATTTATTAGTATATATTTAAGCTACTCTTTCTATGCCTTATAGTTACACTACGTTTAATTATAATTTCTGCACTGATAGGATGTATTAATATGTACAAGGAGATGAATTCTTCTTGGGTGTATCTGTCCTCAGACAGGTTTCAATTGCAATGCGCCCTTCACTTTGTCCGGTCCTATGCGTCCCCCACAGTTGTACGTATGTTTTTCCCATTTTATTGTTTATCACCAGATCGTGTCTCTTCTTCCTCTAACTCTCTTTCGCTCAATTAATCTTTTCATCAGGCAGTCATTTCTTAAAATATACCCCTTCCAGTCCCCTTTCCTCTTTCTCATAACCCCCATAATGCTTCTTCTTTCACTTATTCACTCCAACACTTCCTCATTTGTTGACATATGACAAAATTAAAGGTTCTTATAGATTTTTTTGAGTTATATTCAACCCTTAGGACACTAAGGTGCCCTAGAGATTGAATGTAACTATAAACAACATAATGTTTGGTTAATGCAAGAGATGAATCTATTTAAGGTTGTGAAACTTTCGTTTCCTGAGAAAATATGAGATAATGGTGCTTGACATCGTGATAGCCCTGTGTGTTGAGAGCGCTAGGCTATTGAGAGGAGATTCAAGTCCCTGTGACACCTCTGCACATCGCCATCTTAAGTCGTATCCAGTGATAATCTGGGCACGTGTCCTTCCTGGGAAACCTCTGGCCGTACAGAGAAAGGAATTGGTCCACCTTATTACGCCCTGATTCGTGAATTTTCACACGCTGTTGCATTTAGTACAGTTTTAATTATTCTCCACCAACCTACCTTAGGGTTGAAAACATTGATTTTTGTGGTACATGATATTTGAATTTATCTCATGTTCTACCACCGACTAGTGCCCCTGTGTTTAAACATTTTTGGGCATCTTTGCCTTAAATTTCCGGATAAAATATTGCAAACGCCATCCGCCCCCGCATTATCTGATGATTTTTACTCCTAGTTCTTGATTTAGAAAATCGTTGAAGAAAGGCAGTAGTAAACCCAAGAAGAGATAATCAGTGAGGTGGGAAGGATCTGGAGGTAATGATAAAATGGAAGAGGGGATAAAAAGATTTAAATTTTTACGAATGAGTCGATAAATTTTTGAAAAATATCACTATAAATATGCTTCCATAATTATAAGAGCCCGAACACCAAAACATATATATCCTGTTAAAAACTCGGGAGTTCAGGTAACTGAATCTTCATTGCGGAGGAAAAATGAGATGCAGCTGGATAATCAAAGAAGATGATAATCTTTATTTAATGAGCACTCACTTAGGATATAGGAAAGAAATATTGAAAAAATATTGTTATTTATTACCTGTTCATTTAATTTCATGATTTTATTTTTAATTTTACCATAGTACTGTAAACATTAAAACAAAAACGAATGTCAGACTTTAAATACAAAAATATCGGAAATTATCAAAAATTTTAAACTTCTCTTCGCAGCTGTAATAACATTTTAATTTCATTATGGGTTTATATATATGACTGGTGCTATATAGAAAAGTACCATGTTTTTTCTACCGGTAAAAGATTCCGAAATAATAAATTTATAATTAGATGGGTGATAGAAATTTTTTGTCACCACTACCTTCTAATATTGTAAATATTATTTACATTCTGATATACATTATATTTTTAATAGGAAATCATGCATATCCATCTGTAGGAGCAGAGTTTTTACTTCCGCCAATTGGGTAAATGTATGGTTATAAGATTTTATTTGCTAGTCCTCGGGTGGTGATCGTTTTACATGTTCAATTTATCTAGGCCATGGTGACTTTATATAATTTTTAATTTCACCAGAGGACGAGTAAGTCCGCGAGAAACTAGTTCCGGAAAAATAGAAACTCTAGTGTCGACAACTTTTAAAACCGGCCTCATTCAAATCGGCGCGGACAAATATTGGCCGAGTCAAAAAATCACGATGGATATCCAGGAAGACGGAAGACGTCGCTAGCTATCCCTCACTCGACGCAATCTCCTTCCTCTCTTTCTCTCACGCGAGAAGAGGAAATCATTCATTCCTATTCCAGTGCCAGTTTGCTCAACGTCCACCCATGCATTTTTTATGCCCTTCTCTTCTTCTCTCAATCCCCACCCTTCTCTCTCTCTCTCCCCCTCCTTGTTTACTTCTGACGCATATCCCACTGGGTTCTCTCCTCTGGAGAAGTCGCAGGGCTCTCGACTTCTG
>WURS02018821.1:0-12041 GCA_011762765.2 Rhinocypha anisoptera | reverse complement strand
AGAGAAATCACAAAATGTTGCTGTGGGTAGAATGAGGTATTCTATGACCTTAAGAACATACCTGCAATGTTTCTTGACCATTCCCTTGAGCCATGTGGTGCTAATGATAATATCTTCCTCCAGTTGTCTGCCACACGCGTCCCATACATCTCACTTTCTCTTTCCCTAAGGCTCCCAGAATCATTACGTAAATTTCATCGGACTCGTCATCAGCCCCCGGCTTCTAATATTCCCCTCTTCTCCCTCAGGGGAGGAACGTTGCGGCGATAATCTTGGAGTGGCCAACCTAATGCTTTATCAAAGCGTCCATCAAATGATTGGTTCGCACGGATCTCACCTCGCACGTTTTATGAGTAATGAATGCCATCAGTTTATTTCCGTGAGTTATTATGCAACAACAAAACAGTTTGCTTTTCCTGGATGTTTAATTTTCGTTGGAGTCTTTAGAATAAATGTGAATAAAGGATATAAAAGTTTTAGGTGAAATGAAGATGAAATTTTTTTTTAATTCTGACCATTAACAAAGCATGGTAGGTATAGGCATATATCATACAAAAAAATAAATTACCTGAAAGAAAACTAAAAAATGATGGCAAGAAGTGTTTTGACAAGATGAACAATAAGAACTCTTTTTTTAATACTGTTTTGGAGCATGAAATCTAGGTGAATGACTGCTCCAAATGATCATATTTTATTCATATGTATCTCATTTATGGAGAATCTAGCCTATATACTGATATTATGGTCCGTAAAGTTTAGTGTAACTCATCATCGTATTTCATGTATAGCGAAATTAATAGCTATCATTTCCGATGAATTACGCTGTATATTTTTAGTGCATACAGTCATGAAATATACGTGTATAATCTCGAAAACCTTGGAAACATTAAATAGAATATGAACTATATATAGTGGTACTAACCAATAAAATATTTATTAGTATATAGAATTACATATAAAAATATTACTGTGACTTGCTCTTCCCAGTTCTAAAGTTACGTGTTTCATTTTAGGTAATTCTTATATCTTAAGCATTCTCCCATACATTCCTTTATCAAATATTGACTACATAAAAAAGTTATAACTGCAAATATAAACATATCAACCTGATATATATATTTTGAATAGGACTCAATGCACGATTGTGAATTGAGATTCCGGGACTAGTTTGAATATTTTAATTTATGTATTTCATTTTTGGACCAAATCGGATATAAGGAGCATGTGATTGTAACGATAAATGAAGCAAATTTTAGCGTGATATAATATTTAGAGAAAGTGTGACCTGCAGAGAAAAAATATTTTAATAAGACCTTAGTTTCACAAGGAGAAGAGGATGAGAAAGTAGAACCTATGGACAAAAATATCATATGGGAAATAATGACAATAAAGTCATCTTCCTCCTCCTTAATACACTTGTGCATTTATCGGTCACCTCCTACACTCAATGTTCTTCTCTCCGTAAGTGACAATTCTGCTCTTCCCTTGGATTTGCAATCGATCTGAGTCATTACAGTCGGAAAATATAAAAGCCTCCAATAATTCCTCAACGATAGTACATCCCTTGTTCTTATTCAGCATTTTCCGTTTTTTCCGTTGTTTCTTAAGACACGACGTGCTAAATTGGCGTTACCCATCACTAAGCGTTACTGTGGTCGATGCCATAAACTTAACTATTGATCGTGCAGAAGACTTGAAATTGGACCGATATACCATTTGTTCTTTTGGAAGTACCCCCTGGTGAGCCATCTGTCTCTCATCATTAATACACCGTAACTGGTTTCCGGGGCCAGATTTTTGCGATCTCTTCGAACGAAATTACTTTTCCATAATCGAGAAAAAGTCACCGAACTAATTATACAAAACGAGGATCTAGGCTTCGCTCAACCCCCGGAATGTCATAAGAAACAGCAAGTTTTAGTAAAACGTTAAAACGAGTTGGGAAATGTGTCATTATTGATGAATTGTACATTCACAACTTATTGCATTCACATGAAGGTATGAAAATGGAGGCCCTGTTCATTAAAAACATTAATATAATCAAATAATATTAATCATATTCTATTTATATCATGATATATTTATTTAGCAGCAGACTTTTCCATTATATTTAAATATCTTGAAACTATCATATTAATCAAGTAAAAATTTTTAATTAAATGTATAGGTTATCTAACAATTTTTCTTAATTTGAAAAGAAAATGAATTATATATTACTACTTAAAACTCTTTTTGGTGTGCTACAACTATGGTTTAGTGTAGGTAAAAGATATTTGACTTTTTAACGGATACTCAAAAGTTTATTATAGCTCAAGTGCATATCAAAATTCATTTTCTAATCACAAGCTTTCAATCATGGAAAAAGAAAGATTCTAATCGGCTATATTGCTACGAAGAGGTTTTTTAATTATTGAAAACCATTTTTAACATATTTTTATCACCAAAAAGCACTGAACACGTCATTTTATTATAACTTTGTTTACTATAAATGTAGTTCCTAAGTTAAATAACCTAAAGTTTTCAGTGACAAAAAAGTAACACCAGGTTGAAGGATCAAATATTTTTCACACTTAAGGTGCCAAATATGGAGAACAACTCATAAATAACTATTTAAACCGTCCGGTATAATTCTTAATATATGACGCTGGTAATAACTGCTATGAATGTTTTCACTATATTGATCGCGACTCAATTTTTTCAATATAATTTTTTCCTACAATTTATCCAATTGACAATAGAAGAGTGTTTGCAGAAAAACCATCATTATATTAATTTTCATTGTATACTTCATGTTTGTCCAGACATATGGAATAATACCTGTATGTGTATACTGAGAACGCTGGTTACATCGGTGTTATTACCGTGAAGAAATATATTAACCAAATGTCATATACGGAGACTAACCACATTCACCGGCTTCTATGAGTGCCAAAAATTTTAATATTTGTAACTGATGCTAGATTTATGGTGAGGAGACAACAGCTGACGTTTAATATCGTAGATAGGTTGACGTCTGCAAATGAATTTTTCGAATCGTTTCCCAATCTAATTTTGTTACATAATTATTTAAGGCCTGTTTCCACAGGTAAATCGAGAGTCATTAGAAGATTCCCTATACATTAATCACAATTTAAACATTTACACCTCGTTATGAGACGATGAACAATATCTGGTTAATATAAACCCCTTCTTTACAGAGAATTTCACTAGACATCCCCTCTGATTTACTTAAGTAAATATTCTAAGGACCAGCAAAAGAATTTATATTATGCACTTTTGACCCCTTTTTATCGTGGGAAAAAGAATGTGGATTGATTGTACCACCAACCCCTAATCCATGAGTTTCCAAAAGGAGGTACATTCATTAATTTCTGCCAGAATTTTCACGAATTAAATATCAACACCACTTGAAAAATACACCAGTAAGAGAAATATAAAACACATTTGACCTCAAGAACTTAATTTCTTGAAGTTCCGTGGAATAAATTCAGACGGTCTACTATGCTGGATAAATATCTAACAAGGAAGAAAATAACGATTCTATTCCATTATAGAGAGATACATATCTACCTTTAGGTTTTATTAAAAGAAGCTCTTGAGGGATAAATACATTCACTTAAGAAACAAAACACTTTAAACACTTTTTAAGTAGAAGAAATATAATCATAAGCGAGTATGAGTATGAAAGAACTCGTAGTATAATTTAGAGAACAAATGAAAGTTAATAGTCAAAGTACAGTTAAAGAACAGTAAAATAATATTTAAACATAAAGATAATCGTTTAATATATTAGTTTTATTATTGGAAATATTTGGATAATTGCAATCGGGGTGAGATTGTTAACTTTATCGTCAGGCAAAAAATATCATTTGACGGTGTACCAGAATAAATCTGAGATAATGTACATCTATCAAATAAACTTCTTCATCATCAAATCAATCAGATCAAGATCAAATAATTAAATTTCATTCATACATATCTTTGGTACCCGTATAGTTGAAGTTTGCGCAAGATAAGATACTCGGGGTTTGATAGATTTTTAGAAATATTTTAATTGAAGGTCTAGCTGCTCGAGTTATCCTCATAAAAATGTCACTGGTTTTCTTACTATGACGGTATCTTTTTCTTTTTTACGAAAACCAACTAAGCAAACTACAACAAATATTAGGTGGAATAATCACAGAAATCATGTTATTCTTTTATTAATTATTTCTGAGCGAAATACAGTGATTTAGGTGTGATTTTATGGATTTCATTCATTATTTAATCAAAATACACTTGATATTCCTGATAAAAATTCCTTTTCCTATGGAACAACCATGTATCTTTTAATTTTATAATTATAGGTCCTTTCAACGGTTGCCAGTCCTACATCCATTACTAAGACCGTGCTTTAAAAATAATATTTTAGATTACAATATGCATTTTTTGCTACATTATTATACCTAATTACATGTTTTATATTCGATGGCTTCACCTTACTTCACGACAGAATTTACAGCCACGAAGATGAACACACTAACTGTCAGAATTTTGACATTTCATCTAGAAAAGAAATACCATCAATTTTGCTATAATTTAGGGTCAACACCTACATTTCAATGCTTAGAAATACTACACAGCAAAGATAGAAAGACTTTCAACAAAAAAACTAGGAAATGAGACCATTTTTCTCTCTCCCAGTATATTTTCTTCCTGATATTTACTACCATTCTTATTTTAAATTTGGTCACTACCCGTATAAAATCAAAGTTAAAAAACTCCTTGTCATTAAGTTTGACTCAAGGGATTGGTAATTATGGGCCAAAAATAAATAAAGTTCTTACCGCCCCTCAGCCGCCGTAATGAATCCGTTTCCCCTCCGATCGATAATTTTTTAATGGTGGAGACATTATTCCAACCGCGGTTGAATCAAAAAGACTAATTAAAGATTAATTAAAATTTTCCTCTTTCTTCTCTCTCGTTCGTTCTGATTGAAATAATTATATTACCTTAAAAAATTTCACAGTGTTATATAAATGAATGGATGGTGTTAGATGGTGGAATTAACTTTCCCGGACTTCGAAACATGCCTTAATCTAGCATGTTAATTGTCGATAGAAATTTTCGACACTTTATCCTATTTCATGAGAGTGACATTCTGTTGACTACAAATAATAGATCCTCAAGCAGCCAAATTGTATGAATGAAGCCGTGCTTGGACACAACAGAGCAAAGGATTCAGGCATGACACGGCAGATGGGTATTGTATTCCAAACTTTAATATAAACAAAAGCCGTTAAAGGTGCAGATCTTAGTAGAACATACGTTTGGCAATGATTAATTTCACTCCAATGATCAATATTTTCGAGGGAATATCATGCAACCGAAAGTTCCCGTACTCGAATTCTTCCAATAGTAACGATGCATTTTCTCACACCCAAAATATAATTCACCATTCCATTATATTTTTTTAAATTCATCAATGAACTATTTCCCTGATGGAACTAAAATTATAAATGCGAATTCAATTTCTCTCAATAATTATTGTAGAAGTAAATTTATTCCATATTTCTTCAGTTTAAATTCAATAATTTTTTTAAAGATTCGATTTAGAACAGAACGTATTAAATGATTCGGTAGTAGGGACACCATACGTTCCCATGAGTGAATTGAAAATAACTTCATGACCGTGGTAGCATTATAATTCTTACTATACCGTTAAAGAAATGTTTCCAACCCAATGCCCACCCAGGCTCCCCATACTACGCTTCTTCGCTTTCGGTTCTATTCGCTTCCGGCCGTATTCACGGTAGCAGCAGGTATAATGACGAAAAATTGCGACGTTGCCCCTTAAGGCGCCATAGGCATCGGAAGACAGGGAGAGCTCCCTCGGGGGGTAGGAAAGGATCGGACTTTCTAACCGCCCTCCCTCTTCTCAGTCGGCATTTCTCGAGGGACGGGAGGAGTGGGACGGAGAACCTTCACTGAATACAGCCCCGTCGGATTGATTAATTGGCTATCGACGGCTGATAATCGCCTCAAAGTTGAAAAAGCGTCCCCCGATGAAAGTCATTTTTCATCTCCCCGTCCCCGAAAATTCAAGGACAGAAAGGGAAAACGATTTCATTAGAAGATAACTATTTTATTTCGTTTCATTTAGCAAAAAGCCTCGCTCAGATGAACTCTCGAGTGCTTCGAGACCCTCGAAAATCGGTGTTATTTTTCAATTAAGTCAGTTCAAAGTTCTGTATACGTAGAATAAATGTTTCAAAAAAAATTCATTTAAGAGCAATATTTTAAGGGCCGATAAATCTTCTAATTTCATGACTAAGGCATTCTCCAACTCGTCAAGCGAAACCTGCAAAAAGACAGCTAATCGGGAGTTTTACAAAACAGACAATTAACGCTCACCTCTTCAGGGAGATTAATTACTCAGTCGAGCAAGAATGTCGGTAACGAGAACGGGACTTGGCGTGTTTTCACGATTCCGTCCAATTTTTCAAACAACAGGGTAGTAAAAAAATCTGTCCTAATAACGCGTAAAATATTTCAATCGTATTTTTGCAAGTGCACCCATGAATTATCTAAATATATAATATAATTGGCACGCTGGACGAAGACATGCATTTAACATTTTATTTTCTCGGTAATTCCTCGCAAGTCCTATCAAACTGTATTTGGTCGTTCGTGGGGTTGCTTACGTGTTCGCTCACATTGGTAGGCTCTGTTCAGGCCATGAGGAAAAGTATTCTTGGACATAGAGCAACACTCGTGTCCTCAGATTGTGAACAACTGAATTTAGGAAAGGAAGGGAAGTGACGTAGCGGAACGTTTGATAGACAGTTAAGGCGTTCATAACACACATTTCATTCTCCCTCCCTCCTACGTACCTTCCCAAATGTAGTTGATTCTCGTCATTCTTCCCAATAGAGCATATATGCACTTTACTAATATCAGACAGGATACTTGCGGAGAAAGAATTGATCATAAATTACTTGAAAAACTATTTCTTTGCAATTATTAAATTTTTCCGCCATTCCAATTGTTATGTTAATGTTTCTATACATGGTTTCCCCATCTGGACACTTAGGTTAACGGACACTTTTTTCACAGAACCAATTTTATGCACTCCGTACAAAAGACTTTGCAGTTTTGACTTTTTTTATCTTTATAAACGTTGAAGAGCGACTTTGGCAGATGAGATTCCGTCAAAAGTTTAAGTTCCTATTATGGATGTGGGATTTAGTGAGCAAAAACCATTCCAAACTTCTCTCCGCGATTTTGTCTGCCGGGGACCGCCCATCGCGTCGTCATATCACAACTGTCGACTGCATGCGTTGAATCGTAGCGCGGTTAAATTTTCACCCACTGCCCTGATATTCGTCACATCGAGTGAACAAAACGATTTATTTAACCAGACTAGACGTAATACTCGCATAAGTTAAGATCGAGTGAGTTTTTTCGCCGTTTCCTCGTGACAATTTTTGACAGGAAAATACTTCAGCGTACAGTGACACTAGTGATGGGAGTGTCCCTGTGTACACTTCAAAGCGTAAGTTCAAAGAAATAAAGACAAAGTCGACGAATATCTATGGTAAAATAATTTCAATGGTTAAATTTCAATTAACCATTGAAACCATTAATCTCTGGGATCGAAACTCCGATCGGTATAAATTTTCCACTTCCGATTTATCCTATGTTCACCTGAACTCGAACGAATTAAGCATAGCCAATTTTCAGTATTGAAGATTCAAGTGAAATGAAATGGCGAACTTCCAGTTAAGAATTTTAATATGACTGGAGTTGACTGGATGGATGATTTTATTTAGTCGTAGTACGTGGCCACTAATAAATCTAATTGAGGAGTAATATGGTCATATATATATATATATAGGTAATTTTGTATTATTTTGTTGAAAAATAGGTCAAATTTGAATTTTCTCAACCATTCGTATTCCATTTTGAAGTAATACTCAATTTGAGACTGGTGGAAAGAGAGACGGTGGAAAACTAGAAGCCCCAGAGAGATTAACCGTTGTTCGCTTGCTCTACCAACTAAATAAATTTATAACCATGAAGAAAAATGAAAATATTCATACTTGAGATACAACAATAAGTAAATATTACTCAATCTTGACATTTATATTACTCACTAAATTTATTTTCACGATTATTTTCATCAATCGATTCAAATTTGATAATACTTCTCGGCAGTCAGTATTATAAGACTTATTTACTGCCATCTATTGCAAATACGATACTACCATAAGAAGAGTAGTTTTAATAAAACGATTTCATACATAATAATCCGGAGTCAAAAATTAGGTATAAATATTATATTTAGAAGAAAAAATATCGGGACACAAGTGTGTTTTTAAAATTATTTCTGCCCTACAGTTTTTTAAACCATGTATTCAAAAGACCCTTCATTTAAAAAATAAGGCAAGGTATTTTTTGGTAAAATTATAAAACAGTTGATCATTTCCTTACCATTTTATCATTAATTTCACGCGATGATTGGCGAAAATCAAACTCCGAAACTTCAAGGAAATTTTAATTAACTTCTAACTTTAAATATCTTGGAACGGAATCGTAACTTAATATCGTAATCATAGATGTAATATTCAAAGTGGCTCTACTTACAACAGAATGCACTTATCCCCCAGAGTTCTACGGGGTTGTCTACCACAATTCACTGCTGGTAGAGGTAGATTGACATAGGTAGAGTAGATTCCTTACAGATGGATAAAGCCTGTAAGGGTAAAATGATGAGTTAATTATTAAATAGGTATGGAATAGGTCAGACAATAGGAAATAAAATTAAATAAAGCGAATTAATCGAAAGGTGTTATTTATTCCCGTGAAATCAACGAAATTATAATTTTAAACCTTAAGAATAAATATTAATACTACCAATCCCCTTTATCATTCAACCCAAAGGTTGAGTAGAATTTGCCAAATATCAAGTAACTCTAATTTTTATCACGTATTTTTAACCATCAATCATGTCAACGTCAAGAGATTTTAATACGATGCTTTCAAGATGAAAAGTTCTCTACGGATCCGCGCAGAATACATGCTTGCCAGTAAATAATCACTGGTAGGCTAATTCATTACTGGGGGAAATAATCTGGTAGGCGGGGTAGTATTATCTCTGCAATCGGTTGGAATTCCGTCCTTTCTTTTGCTTATCGCTAAAACATGACAGCACAGACGACACGATACTCTAAATCCTAGCTGAAGTGCTCTCTGGAGATTATAGGCGAATTTATTTCTCTTCAACTTTGAGATTCGCCGCGTGGACTGAGGAAGAGGGTAGACTGTTTCGATATTGACTCGATCACGGTCAACTTTTCATCCTTTTCACTAAAATCTTTTCCTTCCATCTCACCCCTCCCTTCCTCTCTCTCTCTCCTCCTCGAATACCCACCACCCCTTCCGTCCCTCTCTCACGATTTAACCGATAAAAAGTTTCGGTGATGTGCAGCTCACAATGTACAGGAACATTTTTCAAAAGTGTCAGAAGTAATATGATTTTGATTAAAGCTTTTATTTAGTAAGAAAATTCATTCATTCAATGAAATCTGGGGACTATTGAATGACAACAGATGTGATAATTGTGTCTGTCGTTACTTTCCTTACGGGGCAACGAAATATTTCCGGCTGATCACCTTGACGAATTCATCACATTCTTCACAGTAAATTCATGTAACATACCGAACGTACGACGTCGTTTGCTGCTTTAGCTTTTTTGGATAGGGGCCCAGTTAAGAGAGAGGAATCACTTGTATTTTTGAGCGGGCAACGAAATCAAATGAACGGAAATTGATTGATGACATTTATTACGGAATTACTATCGCAGTTTATTACTAAACCTTCCTTTATAGCATTTGGTTACTTGTTTTTTTTAATTACACCAATTCTGTCTAATAACCCCAACCTACCCCGCCCATGCTTTATCTTTATATATTGTCAAAACTCCACACCCTCAGAATGTACCTGATAATGCCGTAGAACGGTGAAACGAGCTATACGATCAAATAAAAACTGTGGAAAAATAAGGAACATCTGTCACTCCAACCATGGATATTCATAAATCCAATGAAGTGAAGGCTGATATCGTCAATTTTATACATACATCCATGTCCTAAGTGAAGAATTAAAACCACATACAATTAGTCGGAATTCTAACTCGGGACCTCCCGATTGGTGGACAGGGACGTTACTCCGCCACCACCGAGACAGCATTTGAATTTTGTTTTATCTAATTCATGTATTATCAATCATATACATGGACATTAAAATACCAATAAGGCAACCGTAGTAGGCCATACGAAAAAATGAACACCGAAATTATTTCAAGCGAATGCTCAACTAAAATTATGGCAAGTTAAGCAATAGATATGTAATTTGCAGTTGCTGCAAAACTTCTTACTACAGTTAATTATAACGATAATCAATATTAATTTCTTTATTATCAAATCCAGTGAGGAAAACAATTGCAACAGAATATTCCTATTTAAATGTTTTATTAGCTGTACTTTTGCTTATTATGTGCATCGATAGCGGTCATTTTAACATCTTAAAATCTTATAAGAATCCCTATTAGGACAAACACAACCTCCATGCATCAAGTGGCACTCGAATCCGTGACCTTTGGGTTAGCTGGTGAGCGAGTTTCCGTCAAGCTTACGTCACAATACGGTATTAAATATTTTGTTGGTTAAAATTATCTACACTTTCAAATACTGTTTGCCTTAAAATATTAGTTGCATACTAGTCATAAAAAAAATTTAAAAGTAATTTAAACCCAAAAATTTTCAACTACAATTTTTTCTTTTTTTGGATTAACAATTCGCATTGGCATAATGTTATCCGCGTCATTTATCTGACCTTATTCCCTTACTTTTTACATGATGGCAGAACATTTGCATTGCATTTACTGAAAAAAATGTGATATAAAATTAAAAATATATACTGGTATTAGCATTAAGATTTTCAATTTTTTAGTCTAATCCTGGCATTAAAAAGTTATAAAACTCGAGCTATTGTGATATTATTAGTTGCTAATGCCTGTCTCACCCGCTTAGGGATCGGTAAAGGTCTATATTTAGACTTTCGTCAATCAGCGAATATAAACATGAATTTTAGGAAAAAACGTCAATTTCCATTATTATAAATCTATTTCGTTTAAATAATATGCAATTTGAAAATAATATTTCAGCTTAAATCAGCAAATTTCAAAGAGAAATAAAATGACACCATTCCATGCAGCACATATTTTCTCTACTTTCACCCCCTACTTTCAGAGAAGGAATAGTCACTATAAAAAACATTGCGGTAGCCAACGGTTATACAGAGCTTCTCATAGAGAGTCTCCTTAAAAAAAACAGAGGAAATTTACACTGAAAGAACTTTATAATACACCTTCCATGGAACAACAGTGTTGGCATCGCATCAATTACATAGGGAAAACCTCCATGAAAATAGGTAAACTCCTCCAAGACATATACATCAAACCAGCCTATTACAATATTCGGAATTTAAAGAGCCTACTCCCAACGGTGAAAGATACTGTGAAGGTAATCCATCAGAGTGGAGTTTATCGTCTAAAATGTACGGATTGCGAAGCATCATACATTGGGCAGACTGGAAGGAGTCTCCGAACAAGAGCAGAAGAACATCGCAGAGATTACAAAAACAGGTCGGGAGCATCACAATTCGCAGCCCACCTCCTCAGCGAAGGTCACCAAGATGATTTCATACCGCAGATGCTGCACAGAGAGACGAAGGGGACGCGGATGGACATTAAAGAACAATTAGCCATTTTGACCAGTGTTCGGAAGAAGAATCCCATTACGAATGACCACCTCTTTCCTTTCCACGTTATACAGTTACTCCCAAACCAAGACCAAACCAACCCTTCCCCCTCCACCCTCCCAGGGATGAGAGACAGTGCAAATTGACTCACTCCTCCCCTCCCCCTTTACACCCCTTCCCCTCTTCTTCCCCCCCCCGCCCCCCCTCTTCCCCCCCCTCACCCCCACCCCCCCCCCCCT
>WURS02018810.1:0-12041 GCA_011762765.2 Rhinocypha anisoptera | reverse complement strand
GGCCTTTCCAATTCCTGCCTCAATAGTGTTTTTCAAGTGACACCATCACTTAAATGGCCGACCCACTGGGGATCCAATGCCTTGCAGCTGCCTCACCTAGGAGAAAAGGCTGCATGAACTACCTTTCGTCTGACTCCTACCCTTCGACCTATCTGGCATGGGTGACCCTACCAGGAGCAAAATAATTGCTCCGGCCAGTGAAGCTCTAAGGGTCATCGGAACCCATAAGACCTTTTACCACGTCAAGATCGTAGTACATGGGGAGATATATATATATCCCTATTATAGTACATATACATATATATATGTACACAGTAATAATTTCTGTCCTAATAATTTCATTTTTGCCATTGTTCCAGAACTTGAAAATTTACTTTGAATGTATCTAACCCCAGTGGGACAATTTCCATCCACTTCTACTGAAGTCAATTCATAATTTATTTATTTTTTTAATAAAAATGTGCACAAAAATAACACAGATTCAAAACCATGTTTCAGTTTGTAAACGGCCTTGAACCTCAAGCATATTTATAAATTTTTCTTGATTATCATCTATTTTCAGTGCTTTAAGCAAAGCTTCTTTTACTTGAGTTGGCATTGATTTAGCATTTCCTGCCACCAGGAATACTCCTTTTCTCTCAATGATAAGTTCTTGGAGTAAATTACCCTGTTTCCTTATTAAATGTTGAACGTACCTGAGGAAGAGAAAAGGGTAAATATAAAACATCAAATGGTAAATGCAAAGGGCATATACATATATGAACATATAAAAATGCTATCTATGGTCTTTGCAAACTCAAAAATAGAGCTTATTGACGCAAAAATGAATTCGAGTGGACTAGTCACTACATCACTGCATTATATTCAATGTTGCTGTGACTGTACAATTCAATTTAGTACTCGTATTGCCATGTGCCAGTGCTATAGCCATTGGGACTGCCCAGTTTGAGTGAAATTCTGGATTCAGGAAAGAAATACCTGAACCTGGAGATTAATATTACAGACTAAAGAATACCACAGACTGCTCAATGCCTAAGGTAATGCATATTATACATACAGTTATTACAGCCTCTTTGGGTAGGAAGATAGTGGGCCTTCGTTTTCATAAAAATATTTTTTTTTGCTACATGAAGTGTCAAAAGATGAAAATTACAGGCATAGACACATATAGCATATTAATAATTTATTTATTGTTCAAAAATATGATGTAGAACAAGGTCATAAATATACATAGAAGAACAATACTTAAAAAGGAGTATATAGGAGTATTAGTTTTGGCTGGTACATAAAGGGCCTGATAATATCCCAAAAAACGAAGATGCCCACTAAACTCAGGCTAAGACAAACATTTCATTTTAAGCAAAATCTAACATTCTACACATTAATGTGGAATAAATATATTAGGAAAACATATTTCCAAAAGATTTAAGGAGGCAGAAGTCTACAACTAAATTTAAAAATAGGTACTTTAAAAATCCTTCTTACTAAAAAAATCCATTAAATAAAGTGGCTGAATATTTTGAATCGTGTAGAGTGAACCTATAAACTGTATATAAAAATTATTTTATTGCAGTATTTCTTCACATTATATATATATTTCTCATTCATATGTTTTGACTACCTAATTGTGTACTTATCGATGAACTCTATTATGCTTGTAAAATCTAACAGGAAACTTAAATCAAGGAAAGTAAATGGTTTAAAAATTTTTAAAACCAGAGTTTTCCCAGTTGACAAGTTACTGGAGTAGATTTAAGATTACATCCACCTAAGTAGATTTAAATGCAATAGAACTGAATCAAGTAAAGGAGTTCAAAGGTATGAGTTTCATTGTCTTATTTGGAGCATTGTCATGAATACATTTGATTCAAGCATCACAAAATTAATTATGCAATAACTTACACTTTGTCTGGCTGATCACGAGAGAAGGCACAGAAGAAGGAGAGTTGCTCATCTCTCTTCAAATTATCCCACTCATCTTCACATAAATAATCACCTGACTTATTCCGGCAGCCAAAGAAAAGAGCTAAAGAGTCAGATGAAGCTTTCTTCAATGTAGCTTGTTCTGAAATAAAGCTGCGAAATGGAGCCACACCTGTCCCAGGACCAACCATAACTACTGGGGTACTCTGAAAATAAATTTTCACAATGAAAAATTTTTCTGCAGGTTATTCTTTCTGAAACTGGCCTGTAAAGGCAGTATTGATTTATTTCTACATTAATTTCCAGATTTTTTCAATTCTCTAATTACTGGAATGAAAATCTTGTCTTACTGCAGAAACTGGGATGTCACGAGAAGAAAAATTTCAGAGTATTATTCCATAAACTAAGATTAAAATGATTTTTTTAAGGAAAATTAAAATAAGAGAGTTTGTATTATAGGTTAAAATATTTGTAAAAGGAAACAACATTCATTTATTGTAGTAAAGGACTTGGTTAATGAATTCCTGAAGGCAAATCTCACAGGTTCACTGGGGAAGCGGAGAGATCCTTTCCTAATCCAAATGGGAATTTTTTCACCAGGAACCAATCTTGCCAACCAATTAGAGCATAGGCCCAGTCTAGGAGCAACAATCTTGGTTTGATAGTTCACAACAGCAACAAGTAAATGTGTTTCTCCATGGTGTGCCTGTAAAATGATTTGTACAGTAATATTTAAATATGTCTTACATGTGCAGTATATGACAATGGTTAAATCATCAATTAATATATTACTCATTTATTCAACCATGAGCATATGCTGTCATGGCCATTGTCAGATATACATATCTATTTTTAAGTTCCAAGACAGATTAAATGAACATAAGTATGATTAGCTCTCATTAAATAGTTATTGCAGATGAGATACTTCTCATAAAACATAATATGTATGTGTCCCCATATTTTTCTCCCTTTACATTCAGGAAGTGTGAAAACTATTTTTTTTAATTATTGCTGCCTTTTTTTCTTATGGCTTTTCTTTCATTATAAATCAAAAATAGTTTTCAGATTAACTTGGTGTAATTTTTTCATCATGAAGTAAGAAAAAAAAAGAGTAATGCAATTCTATAATTTAATAATAATATTATGATACAATATATATTAAATTGATATTATATATATATTAATTTGTGAAGTTGCAGTGTTTTTTTCTTTCGTTACTTAATTAATTCATATCATTATAAAGGTGATGGTTTAGATTGCTGGTAGGAGGGAACTTCCTAGATATACCAGGAACTGTACATAACTACATCAGAAATATACATTAACATTAACTAACGCATAAAAAAAATAAAAGAACTCACCTATTTCATCATGTTTTTATTTACCTCTTACCTTAGATGATGATGCAATGGAAAATGCACGAGGTCGTATTGGTCTCAAAATGTCAAACAGTTGGTCCAGTGTCAGCGCAGCAGTGGTGAGGGGAAAATCCGACAGCACTTCAATCATAGTTCGTCTGGGGCGACAAACATATGAGAAGTACTCTTCCTGCCCTTCTGCAGATGATAACTCTTCTAACTTTTCCTTTTCAAGTTCGCTAGGTGAAAATTTTGACATTAAAGCCAATGTCTGCCTGCCAGGTTGTCGAGAAAGGTCCCACATCTTTTCAGCACATTCCCCTACCGTCACCCCACCACTTCCACCCTAGTGAGACGCAATGAACAGTATAAGGCACAAAAAGTTTTAAACAACTAGATAAATATGCTTTCAATCTGAGTTTCATGCATAATATTGATAACAAAATAAAATCATAAAGATGATGTAAAAGAGAATCATGGTTATTCGGAATCATGCTAGGCAAATGATAAAAACTTGATTAGAATATAGATTTAAGTAGGACCTAAACAAAGGTATGCAAGGTAATCATCTATAGAAGTGAAAGATTGTTAGACTATTTCCTCAATAGTGTCACATCAGACAAGAACATTATAAATTGAATGTGAAAAATACATTCCTTGGGATATCTTCTGATTCAAACTAAGGCACTCAACTCTAGGATTGGGGGGTCATAGGTGAGGAGGCTAGAGTGCTCATCTAGTACGTACTAAGACTAATGGTGAGTGAAATTAAAACATCAGGGCAGAGGGTCAGTTCCTTTCTCTGGGCCACCTGCAGCTACCCAGAAAGATCTGATATCCTGAAAATCACTCAGCTTGGGTTTAGTTGGTGTCGTCCTGAGGCATCTCGGGGAAAGTCCCCTGGATTACAAAACAAAAAATATCTATACCAAGGGCAGTGGCATTCTCATTATTTGGCATGTTCTACGTGGTGAGTATTTTTAATAACATTTAAAACTTCAGATTATGGTGATAGAGAGTATTCAATACACAAGACAGAGTATTCAATAGTCAAACTTCACTATGTGGAAATCCTGTAACAAGAATGAAAATGTCTTTTGCATATTTGAAATCAATATAAAATTTGATATTATCAGATAAATTCAATGGCATTGGGCTCAACTTTGTGGAGCTTCATGATGAAGGAGGATAACAAAACTTTCTAAGTCCACAATATTTTATTTAAACGTCCGGTTTCATCAAACATCGACATCTCCAGGTACAGTAAGCAGGTGAACATCTTCAGGTACAGCATTGAATGCATACCCACATGAAACTGGAGGGGAGGGGGAAAGTAGGAAGGATTTAGGGGGGGGGGAGTGAAAGAGGAGCAGAGGGGTTTTAAGGGTGAAGGCATCTGGATAATTACTAGGTGTTAAGGGTGAGGGGAGTGTGGTAAACACATTAACCCGGAGATCATTAGAACAATTATTCCTTATCACCAACATCCATTCTTTGGCCCTTGGTTTGTAGATGGAGGATATCAGGGTTGAAATCAATAGTATGTCCTTCCTCCTACAAAATGCAAAATGTGACTGAAATATTGGACATTTTGAAGCATCATTTATGTACCTCACATCTTAACTTGGAAGGATCTTAACGTTTGCCCTATATACATAAATGGCAATTGCAGTCCTTACATTTTAACTTGTACACACCTCTTTTTCTATTCAATGTATTTCTAGGTATATATTTTGATCCTAAACTTACATGGGACATTTACATTTCCAATGTACTGTGCAAGCTTTCTAAAATGGCTTACCTACTCAGAGAATTAAAAAATAGAATCCCACCCATTTATTTACGCAATATGTATTTTGCCTTCTTCCAAAGTACAGTGCAATATGGCCTTAACATCTGAGGTAATGGGGCTAAATTTGATGATGTGCTAAAACATAAAAAAAAGAAATAAGAAATATAACAGATTTTAAGTGTGATGCTCACTCTAAGCCTATAATTATTAAAGAAGGTATAATGACAGTAATAAATTTATACACCTTTAATGTGTTGCTGTATACCAAATCCCATCAAAACCTGTATCAGTCACGGGTTACCCTTCATAACCACGATACAAGAGATCAACATCTGATAGATGTATCCTTTAATAGAGAGACGAAAACCCACACAAGTCCCATAGGATCCTAGGTATAAAACTATTCAATAAATTACCACCTGGGTTGCAGAAGGTTTCACTAGAAAAATTCAAAACAGTGCTGGCAAGATGGTTGATAGCCAACTCTTTTTATGCCATAAACGAATATTTTGAATCAGAAATTAACTGCAACTAAACTATGCTGGATCATTCAGGATCCCTTTTGGATTATTTATTATGTATAGTGTGCTTTTATTGTTTTCGCTTTTGTATGTTTCTTTGTACTTCTGTATTTTGTATTGTCCTCTCTGTCTGTATTTATAACTGTGTCCAGCATGGACTTGATCAATGCTGCAAAGTCGAAGATCAATAAAGATATCATTCATTCATTCATTTCCAGTATAATGTACCTGAAGATGTTGATTGCTCAATGACACCAATTGTTTAAATAAAAATTGTGGCCTTATTTAAAAATAGTTTTGTTGTCTTTCTTCATTAATGTTCAAATTTAACTAACTTTAAATCATCCTTGATTAGTGAACATTTTCGAATTTCACTAATATGGAACGATTAGCAATATGTTGACTTTAGGTATACTTAATTAGAGAATTTCAGACTAAGTAAGTACTTACTAATTATCATACTTATATCTCATTGATAGGTGAAAAATGAAGAACTGGAAGAAATGGTACTTCATATATTTTAAGATGTCTTTTAGTTCAGCTCAAAGGGTATTCTAAATATATTTGACCAATGCAAAATTATGAAATAATGAAATTACGAAGGTAGCCTTGAATGCCAATCAGTAAAAATACAAAAATGCATTTGAGTAAAATTCGATTTCTACAAAGTAAATGCAGTCAAAATGTAAAAAAAATCATTTCCTTATACGAATGTAACTTTGCAAACTCTGGAATCCATTTTTTCCTTTCAATAGTGGAGTCAAATTAAAACAGAAATAACTCATATGAAAAATATTTTCTTTCAGATTACTTTATCATTTACACATTTCCTTATTATTTATATTTTAAATTAATTAAATGAATATTTCATATTTATTAAAAACAAAAAATTCAGATGACAGCTTAGGGAGATGAGGGTAGTCAGTTGACAATTACATTTACACACAAATATGTATCTGATCTCCATAAAATCACACAGCCTGGGTGAAATGAGTGTGGAGAGACATTGCACGCATCTGAAATCAATTCAGTACCTGAATATTCTGATCTCAGAGGGTTGCCATACTACTGTTATTTGCTAACACTTCTTAACCCCTCAGGTACGGCCTTTAAAATTTCATTTAAATCCCCAAGGATAGAGAGGAATTGATTTTAAATGAGTTATTGTACCCGTTATAAATTAATATTAAAATTTAAATATAACTTTTTAAATTTTAATTATAATTTTAAATTTAATTTAAATTATTATAAATTAAAATTAAACCTTTTAAAATAATTATTCTTATAAGCATAAAATTATTATACAAGTGAAACCGTAGGACGTTGTGACTACGTCAGACATCCCTCGGAATGGATTCCACTTGACGTAGTATATATGTATGTCGGATGTACCTGAGGGGATAAGTAAGTCACTACTGCAAATCTCAGTTTGCTTTATGATAAAATTAAATAATGCGTAGAATTTCTTAAGCTAGATAAAAAACTAAAAAATAAATAAATGAAGGCAAATTAATATGGGAACATGAATGGTTGTTCTAAGCATGATAATGTAAATTATAATTATTTAATGGTAATAGTTTGGTGAAAAAAACTAAAGGGGACTTCAAATTAACATTACACACTCCTAAATAACTAAGATTTAATGAAACATGATTGACCTTACTCATGACTTAAATTAGTAGTGCTAGTTAAATACCTCAGATACTGGTCTAAATTTAGATGATGGTGGTGTAACATCTGGATCATTAGGATACAGGCATATTCTTTGATCTGGATTGAAATAAGTCACTTCAAAAAATTTCTTCACATTTTCTTCCAGGTTAAAAGGGGAAACCATAAGGACATCTCCAGGAGAATATTCCAGGGAACCAGTAGATAATTTAATAAGCCTCACATCCTGGAATTATTCATTTGTAACATTAGCCATTTCAACCTTAACATAGTGACAAACCACATTCAATATGAAAATCATAACAATTGAATAATATAAAGTGTGTAATTCCATTACTATTTCAAGAAATTTAGTCTTCACAGTTATTTGCAGTTATATTTGCTCATCATTTTCATAAAGTAGAATATGACATGCAACTGGAATACATTGCAGACAATGCAATACATTAAAAGTTAGGTCTTTCCAAAATAATATTCAGCAAATATGTAAAAGCAAGTCATCATCAGAAAAATTGTAAGATGTAAGGCATAACATATGGTGGATATTTTTGTTAATTATTAAAGTGAAATACTGTACTTGAATGAATTCGCCAGTACCTTAATTTCTTTTCTCATTACCTCAACTTTTTTTTCCTAGGATCAGTAAATAATTATGATTACTAACCTGAAAATGATTTTTGGATGTAATTCTTTTGTTTTCCTTAACCATAACAATAGCTGGATGTTCCCTAGACCATCCTATATGCGTTACCCCTTCTTTCTCAGAATTTTCTGACAAAAGAACGCTACTACATAATTCAGCGTCAGGAACTACAACAGCTTTATATCTGTAATATTAAAGTTTTGTTAAAATTAAATATATACCATCTACTTTCTTGCAATGTCTAGAGCTACACACTATGTAGCAAACTAATAAATTATTTTACACTGTAATATGATAGCTACCTTGTCTTTAATTGACCTGAAAGGTCTGAATTAACTTCGTTAGATATCTTATAGAGGTTACAAATCCTGGTAATTAAATCATTTTCCCATGGATCTACAACAGCATCTGGCCCTAAATCGTGTTGGTCATCTGCCAAACCTACAGGAATCAAAGGCGTGCCACCAAGTTGAGTAAGTCGACGATGTAGGCGTTTAGCTACGAAATTAAATTTCGTATATGATGAATCGCCTAAGCCTAAAACGGCAAAATTGAGACTGGCAAGAGAATGTGCAGGAAGATTTTTCCTTAGTAAGAATTTCCAAAAAGCTTTCATATTATCTGGCTCTTCTCCCTGACCGGTTGTTGAACAGACAAATATGACTAGCTTTTCTTGAATTAATTGACTCACTTCAAAATCATCCATAGCTTTCACAAAACCCTGAAAATTTAAGCTACAAAAAAGAATATTAATAAATTGCCAACGATAAATATTACCCTTGGTTTATGAAAATGAAATTACCATTTAATTTTTTTCCATAGCCTTTCTGCTACTTCTTCGGCTGTACCAGTTTGGCTACCGAAAAGAACCAAAAACTTTGTCATTTTGAAATACTATTCGTGTGCCCGAGACCTTATCTTTTTCTAAAACTTTTCATATTTTTGATTGTTTTTTATTCGAATTTTATTCTTCAACTGTTTTGGTGGTAGGAATGAAAAGTTTTTCATTGACGGGTAAAATATAAGTTGCCCAAATTGTCCTAACTGACAATGTGATTTTATGTACAACATATTTATTCATTTGCATACATTAAATTTTATTAAAATAAATAATTGACTATCATCAGGTAAAAATGGCTATGTAGAAAATGATCGATTCTGCCTAAAAATATTTTATATTAATATACAGTGTCTTAGGAATAAAGGACAACTACTTGAACAATTATCCCATCAATTAAATGCGGATATTGTTATTATCTGTGAACATTGGTTGTCTGAGGACGAGATACGTATATTTCACCTTGGTGGTCTAAACCTCATTTCCTATTATTGTAGGCCGAATGTAAAAATGTCGTGGTGTGGTTATCTATGCCAGGCCTAACCTAGATATTAAGGAAATGCACTTGAACAATAGGATTGAAAGACACTTTGAATGTTCAACTGCATTACTTAAGATAAATTCTAATGTTCTTGCTATGAATATTGTGTATCACCCCCCCAAGGATGATGGGCAAGATTTTTTACATTTTCTTATGCTCTCCAGTCGGTGTTTTCCAAAAATATTGATGGAATCATCTTGTTTGGTGACATGAACATTGATCTGATGAGGGACTTGGTTATCAAGTCAGAGTATTTAAATATGCTATCAACTTTTGGTCTAAGTGTTCAAAACAAAAACCCAACAAGAGTTGGGCATAACTCTACCACATGTATTGACTCCGCATACATGTCATGTGACACCATTTGTGCAGGTTTTTCTGACCACCTTGCTCTTAAGGCAACTGTTGAACTGTCTTTGCCTCAGATGAAAGCTAGGTAACAGTATTATTTTTAATTCTATAACTATAAGACAATTTTCAGATGATGCAATTAAAGAATTTGTAAATGGGCTATCTCAGGAATGATGGGATCCAGGCCACAGAAGTAAATGTGAAATTCAATGAGTTTATGAATATTTTCATGATGTATTTCAATGCATGCTTCCCAGTAAAGAGGGTTAGAAAAAAATGTTATAAGGGTGAAGGTAAACTGTACTCCCAGAAGTTGACAGATGTAAGTTCAAGTGCGTCACCTACATTGCAAAAGTAAATTTATTGATAGAGGATTACAAGATGGATATAAAATGGCATACAAAGAATTTAAGACTTGTCTACTGAATGAAAGAAGGGCCACTATTCACACTTGACTAAAAAATTTTCAAGGAGACATGGAATGTAATAATTATCCTTGTCCTTAAGGGACAATACCATGTCTTCGACCAGGAGTTTAAGCCCTAGTAATATTAGCTTCAATGGGAAAACAATATCTGATCCATATGAAATAGCTAACTGCTTTAATCTTCAGTTTTGCCAGAGCCTGCCTCAGGTTACTACTGGTTCCCAATTTTCTCAAGTCAGAAAATCTTCACATTCATTCTTTATGAATCCAACTAATTGCTCTGAAATCTTAAAAGTCATTAATTCTTTAAGTAATTCCTGTTCTCTTGGACGTGATGGTATTCCTTCCAAAGTCATTAAAGCTTCCTCCCATGTTATTGCCTTCCCTCTTAGTGATATAATCAATGAATCCTTCATCTCTGGATGTTTTCCTAAAAAGGGCACGGGTCATCCCAATCCCTAAAAAGAACCCATTATCTGTCTCCACAAACTACAGACCAATCTAGGTGCTAACTGGTTTCTCAAAAATTTTTGAGAAGCTTGTCCACACACGTATTACCAACTGTCTTCTATCTTTCAACTTATTAAAAGACTGCCAACATGGTTTCGATAGTATTGCGTAGGGATGCGACGTTATGGTGTCTCGTCTTTTTAGTAATCCTTTCAACTACTCTCCAAACATAATAATCAAGGGGGTTCAAATCTGGGCTATTCGGGGGCCATAACTCCTCCATGACCAGAAAAAGTCCACGTTATCTGACAGCCAGTATTGGACTAACTGGCTCATGTGAGCCGGTGCACCATCCTGCTGAAAGACATATTGCCTTCTCGAGGCCACAGTTACCATCCATGGTTTCTCGACATCGTTCAAAATTGTAGATACACTTCTTTATTGATGGTTTGTCCTATTTCAAAGAACTGTGGCAGCATGATCTCACCCTCACTTGACACAACACCCAAGACATGAACGCTAACCGTAAATTTTGTTTGTGCAACAATTTGGATGTCCTTGGGGTCATGGGCGAGTCAGCGATCATTTGTCCAGTTGACCTTTGAGTCAACAGTGAAAATCTTTTCATCAGAAAAGAATCTGATTCGACCAGCCGCTTAGTTTTTCGACGAAATCAATAACAGTTTGCAGCGAGCAACCCGCTTTGTTTTGGCAGTCTCAGACATCATCTGTCGCAGCTTTATTGTGTACGACTTGTAATGTAAGTCCTCCTCTGCAATCCAATTGGATTGTTCGCTCGCTGACACTCAACACTGACGCCAATTTCCTCAACGATTGCCCCTGGTTCTCTGAAATCAGCACCTGAACTCTTTCCACGACTGCTGCCGTTCGTGACATGTGTTCCCTCGAATGAGATTTTCTCGCTGGGTTAGTGGAACTTTTTTTATGCATTGTATTTATTCAAAATATCAAACAGTTGATCTGGGGTACCCGAAGAATGGAATGATTTCAGTCACCGAACACCCAGGGCAAAGACTTTTGATAATCGCAGCTCGTCGGTTGAACTCCACATAGAAGCATGTCTGCTCTAATGTCCTCTGTTGAAGGGGCTTGGCGGAGGGCGGGAGAGAGGTGGCAAGAATGCCAACTCTATAACACTTTTCGAAATTCTGTTGGTGTGTAGAGGCGTGGACGGTGATGGGGAGAGAGGCGGAGAGAGAGGAAGGGTTATTGTAGGAAGATGAATGGCCATTCATTCGGATGCTGAGGGGCGTGGTAGAAAGTCCTATGTAGAATTCAGGGCATAACGGACAAAGGAGAATATATATAATGTCGTGGGTGGTAACATAAAAGGTTCCTATCCCTTTCCTTATTTACTATCATTGAATGTATTATTTTCGCCATATGGTGGTCATTTCTGTATGAATGAATCCTCGAGAATGTATAATGACGCCTCGAGAAAGACCGCTGCGCGGTCGAAATTATTGGAAAAAACTTGTGAGTGTTATTTTTCTCTGTGTTCTGTG
>WURS02018799.1:0-12042 GCA_011762765.2 Rhinocypha anisoptera | reverse complement strand
GGAAACTACCACATTAAATATTTCCCTAGAAAATGCAGCCCTGCATTCACATATATGACGTGATGGCATTCCTCCCGTTAAATATTCCGGAGGTAAAGTAGTCCCCCAATCGGATCTTTGGGTGGGGACTACTGGGAGAGGTACATCAGCCAACAAGGATAAGTACAGGATAGGAACGTGGAACGTGAGGTCTCTTGGAGTGAGTGGCGAGCTTGAGAATGCGAAGATAGAGATGGCCAGAATAGGAATAGAAATCCTAGGGGGTAGTGAAATCAAATCCTGGCTGAGGGCAAAACCTTTTTCTCATATGAATTTGTCGGTTTCCATCAACATTTTCCACCACATATCGTGTTCGTCCTTTTATATTTTCCTATCCCTTTTCCTGATTTACTATAATTTGAATGCTTAGAAATATTTTTAGAGCTGTATATTTTCTTAGTCAAGTTACCGACTCCTCTTTTTTTCTGTGGTGAACTCCAAGACAAATAATTCTAATTTTTTCTATCTAATTTTGACTCCCTAGAAAAGTCGGGGGAGTACTAATTATAGTTAGTTACCTTTGTTTATACTTAAATTATGAATTTAACAAATGGAAAAATTTGTTCGAAATACAGTTCACTGAGAATGTCGTAACTTAATGTTTCGTTTCGATTGTATTAAAATTTATATTTAAATTAAAGGAGATTATTCTTAAGGCAAACAATCTTAACGGATTATAATCATATACGAAATAGTGCCACGCGCAAAATATCACTAACGAACCAATTGAATGTTTTCCCTGAGGAGACGGCTGGAATCAGTTTTATGTCTTTCATCGTTGAAGCTCTTAAATTTTAATTAAATTGGAATTATTCTTGCAGACGAAGGAAGCATTTGAAGAGTGACTTGCTTCCTTGGTAAATAGTAAAACCTGATTAATATATGGAAGACTATATAGAAATAAACGGATTGCATAGATCTCTGATATTTGAGATAGTTAAATGTTTCGATATCTTAATTGATTTTGCGTCGACCGATTATCGTACGAGTGACTCGTACTATCGAATGAGTATCGTGGCGCCCCTGTCCAGCCACAGACACAATTATTCAAGGTGCTCTTTCATACGCCCTCACTCGGCCTCCACACTATTACGTCTGCGTGCATCAACATAATTAACGCTTTCTTTTCTTGCGAGCATTCGTCAAGCACATCTAAAAACTGTGAATAGGTACTATTATCCAAAAAAATAAATTCAATTCAAAGTATCAAGGTTGGGGATAGTGGGGCCGTGTAGCCAAGGAAGAATACCGTTGATTACTCCACGTAGCTGAGGAGGCATACTTGACGGTCTTGACGTAAGACAGAATGCAACCTCCTCTGATCACGTTATGCTTAGTATGAAAAAATCATCACGTAGCATTTAGGAAGGGGTTACCCTAATATGGAGCGTGGAGTGCAAGTGGACACAGGGACGTAGTGGGACACCACGCACGTCTGCACACACTCTCGAAAGTGGTAACCGTCACGATTATTAAAAATGTTCCCACGTCGGGTTTTCGCTCCTCCTTGAATCTCACATTACGGATCTTGAAATGAGAGAATACTATCCCCCCTTCCTCATATTCATATCGTGCGAAATTCGTTGTCTCGGGCGGAATTTTATAATTCCACACAAATATTTATTTATTCAACTCTAACTAGGATTTGACAGTACGTCATAATCAGGTGGATTATCCGTTCCTGATGATGACATGTATTGTCGTAATCTAGGTCGTGTTGAACAAATTAATATTTTTGTGGAATTACCAGGTGTTTCTGTCTTTCTATATCGTGTGATTTTTTAAGAGAAAAACGACGGTCCTTGGGTCATCTGCGGGTTGAATTTATATGGGTACGTACGTTTCAGGAATTACTCGCGTCCAATACCAATTCTGATGTTAGAAATGACTCGCGGCTTGGAAAGGGGAAGTCAGATGGTAAAAAAACCGATGGCTGGTTATAAAGAGCGTAATAACGTCTTTATCGACTCAAATAACTTTCATTTACAACAACAGCGGAGATGCCGGAATACATCGCGTGTCATTTGGGGAAAAGAGAGAGGTGAAAGGCGGGGTTACTGACCACTTTTCTACAGGTATCGCGTCAAATTGTTTCGCCTTGCCAGCACCCTTGGGATCTTCAGGCTCTGCTGCATTATTGTCTGCTTTTAGCTGTGGGTTTCTTTACTCTCTTGGCGGAGTGGTGTGAAGCGCCACCGGAAATCCGGGTCCATTTCAGGACCAGATATCTCATAGACGGTTGATCGCCTTTGGCGATGCCTTCTTTTGGACTCTGGTGGATGGTCTTCCTTCTCATCCTGTGCTGGTTCTTGGGCGCGGGTTTTTGTCACAGGGAATCGATTGGATTCTTCCGGTTCGTCTCATTTCCCTTTGGATGGAGGCGGATGTTCTTACAAAGAAATCGGTCGTCCTTTCTCTGAAAACTTCGTCCAGGGGTCGGAATTTGGTGCCGACTGGGTTAGCCTGTTGGGTAGCACGCTCGCCGGCTAACCCAAAGCACAGTCAAAAGAAGTTCCTTGACTGCGCCCAAAGGTCGTGGATTCGAGTCCGGCCCAGGGCATGGTTGTTGTGTTGTCCAAATGGGTTTTATCATCGAATAAAAGATGTGCAAATGACCAAAGCCGTGACGGACTCTATAAACCGAAATGCTACCACTACTACTATGGTTGGAGTTTGGTGAGCGGCCAGAGCGCCGTTTCCGAATGCCCATCCTAGGGCATTCGGCAACACCGCGCCGCTCGAATGGATTTCCGGTCAGCTATTTTGAAGTCTGCTGTGACGACATCGCATTTGTATAACAGATAAAAAATAGTCCGTTTAGCGGAGCAATCGCAGTATGGCTGCGTGAAATGTAATATTCGGCGGAAGAGAATCCCTCCACCACTACGCCACCGGCTGATCCCCACTTGACTCAACATTCTCCATACAAAACACGTGGGCAAAGATACGGGAAGTCCTTGGTGGAGGGACGTTCGACCGAGAGTATATTTGTTTTTCCTCTCTCCTTCCCATATTCCTCCGTTTATTCCCCCGTAATTTTCTCCTTTAAGGGTGGAGAATCCGACGCCTTTCCCCTTCGCGCGCGCTCGACCCCAAGTTCCAGATAACGAAAATTCATTTCGGACGAACGAAGGGGGGGTGTGGGGCCCTCTGTTCAGTTCCTCAAAATGCCATCCATCCCACGGGAGAGGAAATTAAACGGGGGTATTGATTACACGGGGCAGGGGGTGCGGGATCTTTTTCCTGAATTTAAAAAGAGGGGGGAGTGACGGACGGGCAACCGACACCCAAAAGGATATCGGGCGACTTCGACTACATTTTTCCCCCCACGCATTTTCTCCTCCTGGGAAAAAAGTGCCCACCTTCGTCCCTCCTCGGTAGGGTGAATAACCTTGGCTAAAAATTATGCTGGTACCTTTGTTATAGGCGTCGAAAATACTGTCCCCTCCAAAATTTCTCCCCTCCAATGTTAATTCAAGTTTAAATATGAGGAATGGAGTGGATTATTAAGCGACCCAGAAATATAATTAGGTTAGGTTGGGAGCCACTCGTGGTTCGTAGGCTAAAATATAGGCCAGCCGGATTAGCCTGGTGGGAAGCGCGCTCTACGGCTAACCCAAAGGTCGCAGATTCGAGTCCCAAGGTTTCAAGAGCTCCACAAAGCAAGGTTGTGTTTGTCCAATAGGGTTTTATCTATGATACGAAGAGGTATGAAGCGGCCATAGTACTATTACCTCTACTCTTAATATATACGATACATTTATTGCTTACATTTGAGGCAAATTATAGGATACAGTTGCGGGCGTAACTTTGTGGAAGTCCGGAGGATTCAGGCGATATTGTGTGGAAACGAAACATCATAAGGAAACACAAACTGGGCAAATTCCACAAAGAAAGATTTTAATACGACCTAGGTTTCTCTAGTTACAGCATCATCAGGTAAATATAACAAGCGTCTACAAGCGTATATATAGGGAAAGGATTAGGGATTATATAGGGACCGTATTGTGTTTTTCACTGTCAACCCTAAACCTTTCCCCCCCTCCTCTTTCTTCCCCTCCCCTCACCAGTCACGTACGCCCCAACCGAGGATCACCCTTCCCCAAACCCTCCCGTGGACCACCAACGACAGTCCACTCCTACTTCCACTCCTTCTTCCCCCTCCACTCCTGTTTCTTCCCACCTCTACCTTCCTTTCCCTATATATACGCTTGTAGACACTTGTTATATTTACCTGATGATGCTGTAACTAGCGAAACCTAGGTCGTGTTAAAATCTTTATTTGTGGAATTTGCCCAGTTTGTATTTCCTTATGATGTTTCGTTTCCACACAATATCGCCTGAATCCTCCGGATTTGTTCGAAACAAAGATATTTAATATTCTCTTGCATTATGTCAATTCCCCCGTTTTTATCAGACCGGTCTGATAAAACGGGTCACTTGATCTATAGGCTTGCGTATTTGGCCTAAATATTCCTTTTTCAAACAATCAATATTTACTCTAGTCTCAAAAATCACAATTATATGGTTCACCATATGTACCTTCAATGTTAGCGCACTCTTCATACGCCTATTCGTTACATTAAACCACTTTATCCACCCTTTTTCAAATATGAAATTTGAAAAAAGTTCATTGCAGTAAATGCAAGGGGTATTTCCGTCTTCTTCCTCATCTGACGATGACTCATAGTTCTGTGCTAAAGCAGTTTCCTAGCAAACTATTTTTTAACGCAGAGAACAGACATTCGGACAAAGCAGATTTCTTGTACTCTCAGAATGTTTTGGAGAAGCTCATGAGGAAGTTAAGAGTGTTGAACGGAGGATTCCTGCTCGTACCAAACGAAAAAACTTCGGTACCCCATTTTTCATCAGACCACTCCGTCTTATCCAACTCTCCCCTAAGTTTAAAATGTTGCACCGAGGACGATTATGTGAGATGGTACTCGGATCGGCGCGTGGGAAGGATATTCTTCGAGGAAGGTACTTCGACGGATAATTAAGACGATGTGGTCGATATACCCGCTGGTCTCGTTAACACGAGGGTTAAGCCCCTCTCTCCGCGTGTGCCAGGTCAGAGCGCCCCAAGTCGTGCCCGCGCAGGTCCCAATTGGGGTCTTACTCTTTCGATAAGGCCGACCCCACTCTCTCCATTCGAGGCTTAAGCGGAGGCTAAAATTCGATCACGGCCTTGGAACCGAGAAATTATACGGATATCTTTCCCAATAAGCAGCGACTTCCGAGGGTCAGATAGCCCTCCACCCTCGGACATGCCCAGTGACCCAAACCATTTTTGTCTGTGTTTGGTGAAGGGAGATAACGCCCTGTGCCGCTGTCTCTCTCTCTCTCTCTCTCTTGGGTCGCGTGCAGACGTTGATAAGGATGGTCCTTAAAATGTTTCGCGTGTCCCAGTCGCGAGGTCCTTTTTTCCGAAATTAATAATATTCAATGCGATTGCTCAATCCGCCGGTCGCAATCTCATGAAATGCGAGCACAAGACGAAATAATTTCTGATCTGTAGTCGGTTATTTGCTAAATAAAGTTTAATTTATTGTAATATGTGAACCGTTGAAATACATTAACGATTCTATAAAAGGCTAGACGAGTAATTCACAGTGCGGAGGTCGAGCATTGATATGCGGTGTATCAGGTTTGATTTAGTGGAATTTAAGCATGGTAATTATAAAGAAATACCATTGTTTCAACAGTAAAAATATATATTTTCTCCATCAGTTTTTAAGATTACATCATCACCATGTAATGCATCGGAACCGGTCAAGAAAATAAGTATTTTTACAAGGGGACTAGTGCTATTTCACTATCTTCCATTTATTTAGTGTTTTTTATCTTTCTTATCCATTTCTTTTGCCGTCCTCGTTGGCGGCGGGGTAATATCCATGTCTGTCACTCCGGAGGCGGCGTGTTTGAATCCCGTAAATTAATTTTGATACCCCGCTACCGTAATTGAGTAGTACTATGTATGGGCAATTGATTTTTTTTATCATTATTCGATCATTGCCTCTAAATCCGAAGAGGTTGATTTTTTCCTATCGAGAGGTAAAAGGATTTGAAACTCTTGACGAAAACAATGATTGCTCTTCAGGCTATAGGGTTAAAGTTATTTCCGATGTTTAAGTGTAACATTTAATTAAGGAACGACATGAATTAGCAGTAGGTAGCCAATAATGGAAATAACATCTCTAATAATTTAGTCGTAAAATTTTTGGTCTAAAAGTAGTTATCAAGACCATAACCTTGCCGGTTGGGTTTATTGGAATAATTGGAAGGAAGGCATAGGATTATTTGATGAACCGGAGGAATAGATTGAGAATCCTCCGGATAGGAAGCACCTGATAATGTGGGGCGCTGGAATGCGATGGTGGACTGGAGAAATTGGGAATTAGATACGGGAACTTTTGGTTTAATTACCATGTATTAGGAGTGTTTAATAATAAACACAACGTGGATCAAACAGCAGCGCAAATGTAAGTACACTTGGAAAATATCGGGCAATATAAGAGATACCAGTTAGCGTACTTAACTGTGACTTAAAGGTATTGAAAAAGCGTAATAAATTTAGTTTCTTCAAAGCTAATACCGAATCTGACAAGAATTTCGTGCTTAAATAATTTAGTTGCTCAGATAGAATTGGAAAAGAACTATGGTTTTCTTAATGAATAGAGAATAACAAGAATAGTAGTCAAAATGAAGGAGTATCATGTCTCTATATAGAAAAGTATTCGATGAAAATATAAGGGAGTGAGAACAGTGGTAAAATGTCTAGAAAACGAAAATAGACTATTGAAGAATGTATAAAAAAACGACAGTAAAATGTATAAAACTTAGCTCCAGCAAACTTAACTCACACAAACGGATGATGAAGATTGAAGAATGGATTCAAATTAAGGAATACATAGGATAAGGTTAGGGAGATAAGAGTAAAAATAAATGGTAACAAACTGAGGCGATAGACATATGTTGAAGTAAAGCTGGTGGAAGGTGTAGATGTTTCTGGAAAAATGGAAGTGTTAGACGCTGCAGAAAAAGAAAAATAATCATTGGAAGTAAGGAAAAATAGAAAGGACCTTGTTATAGAGAGTAAGATGAGATGTATTTAAAGAGAGCCAAAGAGGATTCAAAAGAGTAAAGATAGGTAGGGTAGGGAGCCAGTTTCCCCCCTAACTGTTTTCCCTTGAATTTTTTCCCCAATTATTTTAGTCCCACTAATATATTTCCCCTAATATAGTAACCCCCCAAACAGTTTTCCCCCACAACAATTTTTCCCAATAAGCCAGAGGCAATAAAAGTCAGCAAATAAAAAATAAAAGATAATTATGAGTATAAATTACGAGTAAGAACCTGCTAATGTGTGTCTACACTTATCGGGAATAGTTTGAAGACCCTGTAAGGAAATTGGATTCGCAGGTAAATCCTTCAAACGCTCTTTCTCAACCAATCGCCGCATATTTTGACGATTAGGTAGCTCCGCAAAGAAACCCGACTGAACTTCCCGCAGTTCATTTTGAAATAGTTGGACCGGGGCACTTTCTGGTTGACTGGCGGCCCTCTCCTTTAGTGTCGCGATAACTTTTTTGAAATTTACCTGCTCCATGTTTGGAGTACATTTATGCTCCGAAACATCTGGGCCTCCACGCACATCGTGACATGTTGACCTTCTCCAACTGTTTTCAACCAAGACCGAACATTCCGGATTATTCCTATGGGCGCACTTTACAATTCCTTTACTTGTGCTTTGCATATAATAAAGATAACCGTTGATTCGCAATAAAAATAAGATACAATTAGGTATCAACTCAACTATCATATCATTTTCACTTAATTCGGTCATTTTCACTTAATAATTTTGAAACTTTAACTTAACTTGATAATTTTGTTCAGTAAAGGATGATGAGCCACCTAATGTTATTTATTATTATTTATTTATAAACAACTTTATTTGTTTACCAAGCAATCCAGCAACCTATATTGAATTTGAAAATGAATAAAAAATAATGTTAGAAAATTAAAAAAAAAACTTGGGGGAAAAATTAGGAGACCAGGGGAACATTTGTTAGGGGGAAATTGGCCCCCAACCGATACGTAGATGAGCTCTATATAAGAAATGGGACTCATTTATACTTACGCACGGAATGCGAAGTTACGATAATAAGAGATAAGTTGCGATAAAGAGAGAAAGAGAAACGTAAGTGGAATCAGGGAAGTGTTCAGGAAAACGTAGAGGATTCTGGCCCGGGTTTTGTTCACTAGCACGGAATGTTGGTGAAGAGGCGTCAAACATTAAAATTCACATAGACCGATATTAATTCCCATCGCTTTAAAGATAAAATGCACAACTATTCCGAGGAAGGTTTCATGTCGTGAGTATCCAAGTAAATATCGTACTCTCGAAAGACCGTTAATACTCGCGAGTACTCGCTATTATGGACCGAGGTAGAATATATTAGAGAAAATGAATAACTATGAGAAAATCATAGACCTAAATATTGGAGGAGGTTCACTCTACTCTTTTACGGCAATTACGCTAGTAAGACCGCGCGTAGAAAATAAAATATGGCACTATCAGGAAGGTTCTACATGTTTCGTGAATTTCGAGCATGTATTCTATGGAGTATGATAAAGGCGATTATCAAAGATTCTGAGTAAGTAAGGTTGACGAAGTTGGTAATTACTGAACTATTCGAGATAATTACCGTGTACTTGAGATTTCGGTGACTTATTACATGCCTACATATGAGTCAGGCAGCACAATAAATGGTATTGAATGGGGAATAGGAAAAAGTAAACAGAAGAACGGAGAATGGTAAAAAACACAATACTATTCTTGGTTTTTAACGTTTAAACAGTGAACATCGTAAGAAAGGCCGCAGTGTGAGGAAGTTGGCGAAGAATATGATGTCGGTGGTATTTCTAGATGATCCTCCGGCTTGTCAGTCTCCTATTTCAGTTCACAATTAACGGGTTGTAGTTACTGTGATTTCCCAATATGAAACGACAAGAAATGGAATGTTAGTCGACTCTCGAATAAAAGTAATCATAATACTAATATGCATGTTACATCTCCTCATCATATATTATGATTTATTATAGAGAGTAATTTGGACCCCCTAAAGAGAAAAATCTGATTTTGGGGTTTATATCTGGCGGTCTACATAAGTACGATATATGCATCAATATAATCTTGCGCAGGTACCGAAAAAAGGTTTGTATTATTTTCGCTTATATCGGCAGATTTTTTAAAAATGAACAAACTAGGCTCATACAGATATATATACAAAAGTAAACATGTATACTAGGAAGAGAAGTAAAACATCCATTTAGAGTGAAATAAAGTACAACAGGTAGAATAACTAATTGTGTCGTACTTCGAAAAACAAAGGGAAGACGTAACTGCATCTGCAGAGTCATATTTGCCATCGAATTTATTTTCAGCAGAATGATAATTAACGATAAATACTAAGTGAATTCGTAGATAAAATAATGACTGCATGTAGTTAGTGTACTATTTGAGTGTAGCATTGTATGTCTAATAAACTATGTCCTTGAGAAAAGTCAAGAGCTTTTACCGAAGACCTTTTAAGATGTTCTCTTGGTGAAGGATAGATAACTGGGGAGATTAAACAATTGCAAAATATTTAGCCAACCTTGGTGAGTATAGGAACTTGTAAGGAGAAATTCGTAGTGGATCGTAGAACTATCACAAAGTAATGCCGTATCGAATAGCATGCTGGAAGATGGAAATCGAGGAAGAACAATTATTGGTCCTTGGAAGCTAGTAAGGGTATATAGGATTAACTAATGGCGCCCATACTATTTAACCTATCATTAAACGGAAACATCTCCAAGGAATTAAGAGCAGACATGGAGTAATCCCTTGAATTTAATGCTGTTTGCCAGTTTCCGTGACATTTCTATTCGAGGTGCTCTTTTCTGCTAACAGGTAATATGTTCCTCGTCTTAAGAGGCATTCAAATAAACATAATAGAATTTCAGATTAAGGAGAATGATTAAATTTCGTACAGATACGACCTTCCATCCATCAAGAGAAGAAGTATTAAGTATTTCCTTCGGAAATGGAGAATATATATATAAAAGAGAGAAAAAAGTCCTGGCGGGTGATCAATGGAAAATTATATCTCATCCAAATAAAAGACATTAGGTAGTAAGTGGGTTGCGTTGAAAGGATACTTCGAAGTGCCGGAGTCAGCCACTTCCCGAACTTCAATGCGGATGATTGAATTTGTGTCTTCCTTAATATAATTTCGACGTCTTTCATTTTATTTCTCCTTTACTTCGCTTACATTTTGTCGGCATGAAATATGAATACATCCTTTGCGAGTCGCATGTTCGCCGTGAATGAAAGGAACAATAAACTAGTAAAACTGTATTTGGTGGCCTCGAAATCGTCATAAAACTCGGAAATATGTGGTCATTGGTCATTGGCCGGCACAGAGGAAACCGAATGAGGGGTGACGGACCCCGCGGTCGCCGCAGGGGTTCTCGTCTTCCTCCCTGAATTCAACCCGGTCACTTTTTTCCTCCCCCCCACGCCCCTTTTCATGTCTCCTTACCGCCTACGACCCACATGCATTTCGGGTTCAGGTATTTCGTGTCGCGAGAAAGTAGTGGGGCAGGAATTGGACGTCGGTGGGGAGTTGGTGGATTTTGCGGGCATGGAATAGGATTTGATTTGAATATTTCATGTTCTAGGGCACGCCCTACAAGAACAAAATACTATAATGCAAAAGAAAAAAATCACTGTTCGGAACAGACAATTGACAAGAATAGGCACTGAAATTACAGGAAAAATAAAAAAATAATAATTATAGTAATACTTGCCAAGATTCAAAAAATACACATGTTACAGTAAACCTTCTTGCTGTACAAGTAATAGTTCATACAGATAATTTTTAAATTTATTTTTGCTAATTAACTTCAATGAGGTGAGGAGGGAGTTTCACAGTTTTATGGGTGAGTTTCTGAATGAATTTTGCTAGTTAGTGGTGTGATAGTTGGGGATGTGGAAGAGGACGGGATTTGAAAGGGCACAATGAATCTGGTTTAGGGGTTTCTTTTGGAACATGTCAATTAACTAAGGAGGATTTTTACTTTCAAATACTTTATTCAGAAAAACACCAGTAAGTATTTCCTTCGATTTTTTTATGTTTTAACCATTTACAATTTTTCAGGTAATGTGAGATATGTTCACCCTTACGAAGGTTGTATATATCGTAAATCTGATACATGAGTTAAGGTTGCGTTGAAGCTTAATGTTCAATACAATTAGGTAATTCAGGCTACACTAGGCAAGAGTAGTCAATCAGAGGGAATACCAAAGTGATATTACTATTTTTCTGACTTTTTCAGACGTTTATTAATATAATTTCTTTCTACCCCAGCCAACCGAGTTAGCCTGGAGGGTAGCGTGCTCGCCGGTTAACCCAAAGGTCACGGGTTTGAGTCCCGCTCAGGTCAAGGGTGTTGTATTGTCCAGGTGGGTTTTTTCTATGACCGGAAGAGGTGCGAAATGACCATAGCCGTGTAAACCCTGTAATCAGAAATAATGCTACCAAGACGTTCATTTTCCCCTTGAGTAAATACAATATTCTTGAAGCTTTGTTCAGAGTACAATCAATCTGAATTCCAAGACAATGTAGGGGTAAGTTGTATTCCATGATCATTGATATTTATTGACTATATTATTTGGCTAACAAACGACCATTACTTTCGGAATATGATCAAGATCGATTTTTTTAACGAGTCTACAGCTAGGATGGGGCGAGGGAATGGGAGATCTCTCGGAACGTGGGTGGTGGGGGGTAAGTAGGAGAGGGAGAGAGGGAAAGAGGAGAAATATGTCGCCGTGAAACAAACCGCAGGCAAATTAGAGGCTCACTCTTGTCGGCCATGATGTCGCCCCGGCCGGATGAAAAAACAGGAGGAGGTGGAGCAAGGCACATGCGAGTCGCGCGGGGGGGTGGGGTGGGG
>WURS02018779.1:0-12042 GCA_011762765.2 Rhinocypha anisoptera | reverse complement strand
AGTTCTCTCAGATTGATAAAGGGGCAAGGAGCCTCGAAATATTTCCGAAATGTAAGTCTATCTTTTTATTGTTTCTGCGTGTGAATGTCTATAAGTGTGTGCGTGTGTTCGTAATATATATATATATATATTCTTTAGACATTATTAACACCTTTTCCATCTCGTAAGAAATTCACTGCTTTTGTGCACTGTAAAATTTGACTGTTTCCTCAAAATGCCAGAGATCACAGCTCGCTCCCTACATTGATTCTTCCACTCCATAACACTCATGAATCTAAATGATTTAAGGACGAAAAAAACAATCACGCCGTTTGATTAAAAAAAAGTAACCTTGGTTGATTGACGTGACCGGATTGTAAAACCTTTTAACCTAGACAATCGGGCTCACGTTAAAAAAAAAAACACCTCTAAGCATTTTATATACACAGACTGTTTTTTGAACGCACGCCTGACGTTCAAACGTTGAAACACTGCTGAGATTGAAAACAATAAAATTAACGAAAAGGTGAGTTTCATGTCAAATATCTGAGTTACGAATTAACCGAAATAAAATTGGATTTAAAGTCGATTTCGAATTGTTGAAGTCCGTATTATGCAACTACCAATGTATTTACCTCAACATGTCGGCAGACCATTTACGTTTAAGGGGGTAATCCCATTGCGTCCACTAATTACGACATACGTTGACCTCAGAACAAACCTTCCTCTTTGTGGAGATATTTTCGTGTCGGATGTTTGGCGATCACCATGGCAACGAGCGTACTTAGTTGACAGCGAGTCGAAAGAGATCTGCCGACGTCATATTAAACCACACACACAACTTTATACAGTCACATTACGAATTCCTTGAATGCAAATCACATTGGTCGCACAATTACTAAGATTGCTTTAAATGTCACACGTAATGAATGAAAGAATTACGTCACCGCGTCTATAAACGCAAAACAACGAACAAGTGAAGTTCAACGAGACCTCTATTGAGCGTAATTAGGTCTCTATGGGCGGAAATGAACCCGGAAGGTTTAAGAAATCTCTTTAGACGCCAACTGCCTCTTGGCCGAAGGGCCTCCTGTCAAGATTTTGGCGACGGGAAATTTTTTTAGTTTCAATCATGCATAATCATTGAAAGGTTGACGCCATCAATCCCATGACCTAATGTGAGGGTTTATTCCTTCCAGCCTCCATAAAAAGTATATAAATGCATACTTTTAATAATTTAATTTCGATTCCATGGAGTTGTGAACGCACCAAGAAGAACAGCCCAAAGAAATTGCAACGGAGACAAAATATCTTTCGAGAAGAAATTTTTTTATGACTACGTGATCCTCTACAAATTCGTTCGTTTGGCTACAAGGGCTCCTTGAAAAGACCTCCCGAAGGTAAATAAGTTTCGTTTACGGTCGGAACTTGTTAATTATGCTTTTAAAAAATCAAACAAGGAAACGCAAGCCTGGTCAATACAGTCAAACGTTCGTACGTGCTGTTTCGGCGAAAAATAAAAACTGATACCTCACTTTTGAAACTCCTTCGTTCTCGCGGGTTGCTGGAATCTTTATAGACAGTAGGGAGTGGAATTTACGACGAAAAGGAGGGTCCTAAAGCCGAAAATAACACAATAAATCTATTAAGAAGTTACGAACACCTACCGAGAATTGAAATCTCATCGGGGAAACGCCAAACGCGAAGTCATCATATCTTGGTGGGGAAGAAAAATACCTTAACGGAGGATTCAAGTCTTCCGCTTAACACGTAACAATTTACCGCCTGCAATCATAACAATGATATTTCGTGCGGGTTTATGGGATAAACATCCTCCAGGAGGCAAGGCTTGCCAATGCCCGCTAGAACGACCTTGACTTACCTTCCCCGGGCTGCCCAGAAATTTATACACGAACGACCTAGCCGCGTGAGAAAACGTATGGAAGTGTGTCAGACTGCCGACCGAACCAAGGACTATCCCCGTCCGCAACAAAAGTCGACTTCTGGTGCTTGACGTGAGTCGCAGCAAAACAACGATAATTTCGAGTCAGCAACGAGCGACTATGGGATGACTCACCGTCGACGGATGATCGAAAGAACAGCAAAATACGTTTTGATGCGTCAGCACCCCTACGTTCCGCCTGCCGTTAATACATCCTAGAGTGCATGCTGATATCTCCTTTCCCTTCCAGGAAATTTAAACCCCATGAGAGGAGGAAGACAAGGCGATCTTATCTCTCTTCCACTATCGCACCGAAGACATTAATTTGACGCCGAAAACCGGTCTTCCGCCCGGTGTTTCCCGATGGCAAACCAAATTACGTAACCCACATAAGTTAAATTAATTTACCCCGGTTGCTTTGCTTAGGCTCTCGAAATATTCCACCACGAATGTCAGGGGATTCTAATAATTTAATATATGCTCTCGGGCATCGAGTTCCTATCTCCCACGATAAAATGCGTGGGCAGAACTGGACGGCAGTGGGGAATCAAAGATATTGATTGCTTGACGACAGAGCTAGCTTTGTGCGTTGCACGGAATTCACGCCCGGGTGAACTCAACGGGGTTAGGAGAAATAAAACCGCGATAAGGCATTCCCTCCCAAGTGATATCGTTAACACCTCCGAGCAAAAATTGACGACCATAAGCGATCACATATTGGACGTGATCGATATATTGCGTTTCACGACGCAAAATGCCCTAGAATTACTCAGTCGCATATGGTTTACCAAAATCTATGCATCTTTGCCACCTCTCTCGGAATAAACATTGATGCAATCAATAAAAACATTGCCTGCGATTGACAAACTGAAAAACCTCACAATAAATTAAACTTCATTTCATGCTTGAAAGCTTATTTCACGCACAGTAGTTGAGAGGTCAACCAATAAACGATAAAGAGTGCTATAATACACTGCATGCACAGCTAGATAAACGACAATAAACGCGAAAGATATCTACTCAACTGAAATGAAGCGATCGAAGATGACCTAAGATGGCGGAATGCTTATTTATAATGCGGAGGAAAATCCCGCTTTAACATGGATTGTCCTCAAAATAAAAAAGTGAAAATCTTGCTTTTATGTCCTAAGTAACGAATCCGTTACCACAAAAAGAACGTTAACACTGTTATAATACAACTAAAAACAACATTTCTCAAGGCTAACGATCATTACTGCAAATATACTAAATCTTAAGTTGTAACTTACCTTAATGTCTATTAAAATGGGGATTTATACCTCGTAACACTAGAAAATTTAAACTTTTCCGACGAACCGAAGAATTTATGCTCTTTACACCAGCAAATCCCAACTCCAGCGAAGACGAACTGATACCTGCAACAGGACGACGTTCCCCTTTTGGAACAACTGAATAACGTAAATAGTAACGCTACCAACATGAATTGTTTTCCTATCAAGACAAAGAACGTGAAAAGCTGTCAAAAAGTAACGGCTAAAAGAAAATGATACAAAATTTTCTAAATCCCCTTATATATTTTCTACTACATTTTTCATTTCTACTACTTTCATATGCATGAAAGATATATTATTAATTTTTCGTTCATTTTAGGTTACCTAAACTTTGGTGGCTTTCACGCGAAGTACAACCATGGTACAAAATTGTGTTTTTAAAGTGTGAGGAATAGTGAAATATCTATCCCTGTTAGGGGTTCATGATCTTATGAGTAAAGGTTTGCTTCTACTGTTACAGTTGGATTTGAGGTTTTATAAAGACCTTTTTGAGAAACATTTTCGTTATTGTAAAGTGATATTGGGCCAGTTCTCTTAATCCTCTTATTTTATTTTTTGCACACCTTTTGTGTTTAATAAGCCATGGCAATTCAGTAACCCTTTCTAATGTAGAAGAGAGTAATTATACTAATATATTTTTCATAGTTTTTATTACAGTAAAGCTAGAATCATGTCCTCAAATCTACCAAATCGGTGTTTTGAATTTTATAAGGAAATCATTATGCAGTGATGTACTCTGGTCTGAAAGATATAATTCTCTAGTAATATTACTAGAACTCTAAAAAATGTAACGAACCTTATTTTTAACCCAAAGGTGCACAGGTGAAAAATATTTCATAAGTGCCCGGGCTGGGTCTGGTAGACCCAATGGGAATTAACCAATATTTTATATTGTATTTTGTAAAATAATTTATCATACACTGTCTATATTCTTGCACTGTGCTGTTTATTACACTATATGTTTGATTAACGATAAAATCGACTAATATATTTAGACAACATTCAGTATCATTAATGCAACTGCAGAGATCAATAATACTTGTGTAGAAAATGCATTGTGCATAAAACTGAAAATTTTAAGCAAAATAGTTTCGAAGTAAACACGCCATGCAATGTACTTAATGTGGATATGGTTCCACAGACCAGTATTCACTGCATCAGTGCATAATATATTAAAATCTCTCACAATCCTGTGCGTTCAATTAGTATAAGTAGTTACAACTAGAGTATGGGAGGTGGAATAAATTATGCAATCTAAATTTCAATTGAGGAACTATTAAATGAATTAAGGATAACAAATCTGAACATTGTACTAAATTATTTAATGAATGAATGAAATCTTTATTGATCTTCGGGTTTGCAGCATTGAACAAGTCCGTGCCAGGCACGTAAGTAAATACAGACAGAAAAGACAAACAAAATACACAAATACAAAGAAACATACAAAAGCAAAAACAATAAAAGCACACTATAAATAATAAATAATCCAAAAGGGATCCCGAATGATCCACCAATAGTTTAGTTGCAGTAAATTTCTGATTCAGAATATTCGTTTATAGTATAAAAAAGGGTTGGCTATCCTGCCAGCACTCTTTTGAATTTTTCTGGTGAGACCTTCTGTAACCGAGGTGGTAATTTATTGAATAGTTTTGTACCTAGGATCCCATGGGACATGTGGGTTTTTGTCAGTCTATTAAAGGGTACACCTCTTGTATACCAATATTTAGGTTACAAAAGAGAGCAATCAGAATTATTTTAAACCTAAATTCTCAGCAATCTTGCAGAGGTCCCTCTGGGAGACTCGCCATTTTACCACTACCAGCCATATATATGCTATATGAGCTAATTATACATGTAAAAAGAAATATTAACCTATTTGACGTAAACCCTGATATACACCATCAAAATACAAGAACTTTAAGGGTGACCTACACGTTAGGCAAAGGAACACGGCACTCTGCAGCAAGGGTCCTCACCATCAAGGTATCAAATACTACAATATTACCTGCCTCGCAACCTAAAAAAGTATAGAGTGTTTAAAATAAAACTCAAGAATATCTTAACAAGATATATACAATGTTGAAGAATTTCAACAGCTATGTTCAAAATTGCAGCCAAGTTAACCTTCTAGCAATTCTAAATGTTAACGTTAAGCTAAATTTTATGTTTTTTTTGTCTCATGTTTTTCGTTTATTTCTTTTCTTGTATGTTTGTTTTTCCATGTTTAAATTTTTTCATGTATTGCCTTATTGACGATGTCTATGTTGCCTGCAACCACTTGGATGAATAAAAATGACTATGACTATCAGATTTTCCCTGCATTGTTGTCTCTCTAGTTGAGAACAGTTTTGCCATGATTCCAACAGGTATCTTCCAGTCAATGTTAAGATACCTGCTGGGATTCTGGCAAAACTGTTGTAAACTAGAAACATAAAAACATGGAGCAAAGCGAGAAAATGGAGAGATTCACAGACCTGTAACACCAAATAAACCTAAGAATCTACATAAACTATGATTTCTTTGAAAATGGCATGGTTAGTTTACATAAAACTAATCGTTAAAAATAACTGATTTCTTTATTGCTGAGTTCCAATTTTTTATAAGAAAATAAGTAGTAAAATCATGGATCATGATAATATCTAATTGATTAATACATTTTAAAATAAATTAATATATATTAAATAGGTAGTCTTTTTAGGGCCGACATTAGCAGAGAATGGAAGAAAACAACTTGTGCCATTAAATATGTGGATGTGACTTATTTTTAAAATATAACAGAAGAAAAAGATGTTATATGATGCATGAATATAAATTATGTCTGAAATTATAATTCCAAGTTGTTAATGTATTTTCAGGTTCATGACTAATGTATGGGCAATGTTTGCTGTAGTCTTTTTGGCCATTTACACTGCTAATCTTGCTGCCTTTATGATAACACGAGAAGAATTTCATGAATTCTCTGGAATTGATGACCATAGAGTAAGTAGTGGTGAAATATTAATAAAACTATAACACTGTGTTGCCTTGGTCTAAAAATAAAAACAAAGTTTCAAAGACAGCATGGGAAATACCAAGGGGGAGTATCACAGTCTTTTAACTATGGAGATTCATGGTTTATCCCTACTCCTAATGTAGAACTCTGGAAGATTAAATCCTCCAGAGTTCTACATTTATTATGAGTCTCTTAATGAGAAATTATTGACTTCAAATGCTTACATAATAAGGATGTATGTTTGGCTTTTCATGAAACTTTAACTCTAATTTTCTTTTGAACTATGTATCATAGATTATGTATATCCATTTTGAAAGTTATTTTCTATAATGTTACATAAGCTTTTGAAGTGGTCCACAGGTAGCTTATAGTGAGCTCATAAGGGTTAAAATCTTTGTTGTGCTGGGTAAAATAACATCTGCATAATTAAACAGTCCTATTCCTTGTAATAATCAATAATTTATTAATGACAGAAAAAAAATCTGCTACTGTTCATAGTGCAAGCCACCAAGCTTCTGTGTACTGACAACCAGCCCAGAGCTGAGAACTATACTAACTTATGGTGCTATGAGACTCAAATTTCACAATACTGTGTTAACTATTTTGAATGTGTACATTGCGTACTGCCTGTGTTTAAGGATATAGCACCATGATACTTGAGAGGCTGTTTACCCATGAGATTGTACATACATATTTCCTTGGTCGTGAAATTATTAATAAAAATAATGTCCATAGCTTCAAGGTAAAATCATGACATAAAGAGGTTAGTTGCTGTATTGTAAAAATTTATGTCATTACTACTACTCTACTGACAGTTGGGTTCTAGTTGTAGGTGTCATAAGGCATTACCAGGACTAGAACCTGGGCACCCTGGTCATGCAGTAGCCAAGTGCTTACTAACCCGCTGGACTACCATGACCAGCAATTTAACCCTTTCGTGCTGGAGCCCTAGACTGGTATACAGTCCCTGCATACAAGTTTGAGACAAAATAAAGGAAAAATGACCAAAAAAGGTCATCCATACTGGGGGGGTGATTTTTAAGGGCCAATATATCAGTCATTAGGTGCAAAAGGGTTAACATTATGTAACAATATACTCATCTTAAGAAAATTTTCCCTTGCAACTGAATCCATTTTTTCTAGAATTTTGCAACCTCTAAATTGACCCCCCCCCCCCATATTTCTAGAAAATTATAATTTGTAAAATTATTTAACCATTTTTTAATATCTGAGTTTTTCCCTTCAATCATTGCAGGGAAATCAGCTATAGTACATGGCAATATATACATATAATTGGTATTTCACCAAAAATATGAAATAATTGTTTTCTATCCCCATACAGATTGTCCTGAAAATATGTGATTGTGAATTCTGATAGTTTTGAAAAGAGATGTAAACTTTTTAATGAAAAGAGTGAGGTGCATGCAATAGATAATTGATGCATGAATAGGTCACCTAGTCACTATAATCTACGTCACATAAGTCACTAACAATTATATTGTACTGCAAATGAAATGAACTGCTGCATGCATTTTCTGAACGACAGCAACTTCCAATACTCCCTACTGTTATTGATTGCATGCGCCCCACATTTTTCATTTTAAATTTATTTTCAATACTATCAGAATTCACAATCACCAATTTTCAGGACAATCTGTATGGGGTTATGAATCTGTATGGGGTTATGAATCTGTATGGGGTTATAAATCTGTATGAGGATAGGTGAAATTATTTCATACTTTTTAGTCCATTAAAAGTGGTTTTTAAATTTATATAATTATTTCATTCTTCTAGTTCATTTTAAAAATGTGCTTTTAAAATATTTTTATTTATTTATATAATTTTTCTTCTAGAGGTAGTATGATTTCCATGCCGTGGGAATGATTCTCTTTCGGTGATGCCGAGGAGGCATTGGAAATAAAAACATATACAACTTTTTCAATGATTCCTCGACAACCCTGCAAAATTCACACTTGGTTTCCACAAAAAAAATTACTCCAGTGAGGCTCAAACCCTCTGACACCAGCATGGTAGTCCAACACAATACTGGCCAACTATCATGACATCCATTTAGGTTTATGAATTTAGTGCTTTTAGTACAAGGTTCCTGTGGCCATTGCCTTCCACTTCACACAGAAATATGTATATATCTTTATTTATTTATAAGTGTTTGTAAAGATAGTTACATTGTCATCTAGTTCTGAGTTACGTTTAAAGTTTCAAGTCTCTAGCTCATAGTTAGTTTAAAATTGATTCCCAACTTTGAACTGAACAGATAAAAATCCAAACAAACAGACAGACAAGAAAGGAAGCTAATAAAAATGTGGTAATAAGAAACACAAAGATGAAATTTTGTTGATATATTGAGCATTAAAATCTTTTTATATTACTATACCTAGTGAAATCCTGTCAATAATGTAATTATTGATGTGTTCATTTTCCAGCTTGCCAAGCCATACAGCCACAAGCCCATGTTCAAATTTGGAACAATACCATGTGGCCACACTGATTCAACTCTTAAAAAGTACTTCAGGGAAATGCATGCTTACATAAAGCGCCATAATAGATCCGTTGTTTCAGAGGGTATTGAGGCTGTTCTTAGCGGGTAAGTACATAAAATTGACTAACATAGTATAACTTTGTAAAAAATTAAAAATGGATTGTGAAAAAAATCGCCGGAGGAAACTATGGTTTTACTTGGTACACAGCCTGTGCAACCACCCATATGTGCTTGGTGTTTCTTATGTTGCTATTATTTATTCTATAAATAAGTATTCTAGTCATTAAAAATCATATAAAATATTATTTCTTAGATATTAATTTGTTCCTGGTGTTGTTTACTGGAATCAAAAGGGTTAAGGTATAAGACTGCTCATTTTCAGTATTTTTTCTTGATTACTTATCAATGTATTCTTCCTATAATTAAGAAATTGTTCTTTCTTTTACTAGTGTACCAGAATGTAAAACAGATTTTTCAGTGGCTTATTCTGTACATCACTTTAAATTGAATTGTAATTTAGAATCAAACATGATACCCAAGTTCCTTTGATAAATTATGTCCATTTAAAGTACGAGTCAACTGGATTTGCTTTTCTGTAAATAGAAATATGAAAATATTTGTAACACTAGACCATATCATTCATATTTCCCTAAGCCATTAAGGATATTTGTAACACAAGACCATATCATTCATATTTCCCTAAGCTATTAAGGTTACAGATATAATTGATATTTTTATTTGTTTCTCAGATTCTACATATGTAATACCTGAAAACATGCAAAATAATTAATCAGCAGTATATTTAGTACTAAATTAGTGTATAAAAATATCTTCTGTATTATTTTATCCTATTCTTTTGTATGATATTGTAGGATATTTACCTTGTTTGCTTTTAATTGTAAAAGAACTTATCTCTGTAAATAAACATTATATTTATCAAATAATAGGTATTTATCCATGGAAAATATCACTATAGTTTCACTCAAGCAAAATTGACATTTTACCTAATTTTTCTTTGTTTTGCAGTGAATTAGATGCATTCATCTATGATGGAACAGTATTAGATTACCTAGTGTCACAGGATGAAGACTGCAGATTGCTCACTGTAGGATCTTGGTATGCAATGACTGGCTATGGACTAGCTTTCCAGAGAAATTCAAAATATGTGAGAATGTTCAACCAGAGACTTTTGGATTTCAGAGAGAATGGTACATTCTATTATTGTCATATACATAATTTTGCAATGAATTAAAACTTATGATATGATACTAAATTGGGTTTCAAATGTGACTCTGTATGGGGCATTAGCAGTCTCAACATTATTCCTCATATTAAGTAACACTTAGTAGTTCATTCTTGATAATACTAGTTGTGATATAAGATAATTCAACATTAAAATGTCCCATTTGTGGCCTCAGCTGAAAGCCATAACACAGAGTACTTCAAAGCATGTTGACTTCTAGCTATTGCTACATTATTGCAACATGTATACCACAAAATATATTCAGAAAAGAAAGTTATTCCAAAAAAATAACTTCATATGATAATTTTTATTGAATTCTTTTGTTTATCCCTTTAGAAACCACTGATTCAATTGCTTTGATAGTTAAGTAGTTGGTCCTGATCCATAATTAATATTCAATTACATTACCTTTTTGTACTTCAAAGTATACTTGGTATCTCTTATGGTTTTCATTCAAAGGAAAAATATACATATTATAGAACTTTTGGAAATTAAGTTTTCACAACTGAATTGAAGAAATTGCTACTGAAAAAAGTCAGCAAGTAGAATTTACAGCTCACTATAGGTAATGCATTTAGTATGCAATTGAAAAGAAACTAAGTAAAGATCTAAATGGAAAACTGAGAAATAATTTATATAATATATATAAATATAAATAATATATATGAATAAACTATATAAATATATTTAAGACCATGAACTCTGGAAATACTTTGGTAGATAATTTGTCTATCTTAATAGGCAAATTTAAGGTTTTCATACCATATTAACATCTCTGACGTTGTTGGTAACTAGGTGATCTTGAAAGACTTAGACGCTACTGGATGACTGGAAGTTGCAAACCTGGAAAGCAAGAGCGAAAGAGCAGTGACCCTCTTGCATTGGAACAGTTTCTTTCTGCATTCTTACTCTTAATGAGTGGCATTCTATTAGCAGCTGTTCTTCTTCTTTTGGAGCACCTGTATTTTAAATATGTGCGTCATCACCTTGCCAGAACAGACAGAGGAGGGTGTTGTGCTCTCATCTCTCTGGTAAGTCTAGCCCAAGTTTACACAGCAGCATTAAAATAATCTAACCCAATTTTTTAATGTTGTGATATCATAAAACCTTTCTCTCCTTTCAAATACATAGTTTCTAGAGATGTTTCACTTTTACTATTTCATTTCGTGATATGTTGTAATTACGTAATGCTGTCGATTTTTTAAACACAATGAAAGTACTTAATTTGTTAGGATAGTACTGAAATTATGTGAAAAATATATTTATTGTAAAAAGTGAGAATCGTGTCTCGACATAAAATCTAATATTTTTTAAATATCACTTAATATCTTGTTGCTCAGGAGATCCAGAAGTAAAAATCACAGTGAGAATGATTCCTCATATGAGAGTTGGCACTATAATTTCCACACTAATGATTTTACAGTAATTTATTATCACTTTGTCCACTTTATAGGTGTGAACTGATTTGAGTATTTATGTATAACTTATCAGAAATGTGCAAAACAAAAAATAGCAAAAGTAAGTGGTGATGACTCATTAAGTGGCTATATTATGATTGATTATAGAATGAAAATAATTGAATGCAAAGATCGAAAAGATGAATAGGTTTGGCCTGCAGCATTTCTAAGCACATAGCTACAAGAATCCTCTGGGATTCTTTGGGACAAGGGGACATGTCTATTTCCTCCCCTTGACACTGTGGTGGGCCTCAAACCTCTTTATGTTGCCTGCCTCTAGTGGTGCATACATGAAGCAGAAGAGGTATATTATAATTTACTTTGCAGCTATGTAATGGCTACAGTCATAGAGCGGTCAAGAATAAATACTGTCACCACTCTGTATCCGGCTATGCTTTTATCTTTTCTCCCACTTGAGTAACTTACTTCACTGAAAGTAACATAATACATATGTAGCACTCATCATAGAGAAAGTGACCATTAGAAAAAAGTTCACTGTGGAGGCCGTCACCTTGTGGAAATCCATGATAGAGTGATGGTTTTTTTTTTAAAATAACTTTTATATTTCCACAAAAGATAAAAAATTACAAAACACGACCGGTTTCGGCGATGATCGCCA
>WURS02018768.1:0-12042 GCA_011762765.2 Rhinocypha anisoptera | reverse complement strand
AGAGTTAGAGAAGGGCCGGTTGGAGGGGGGTGGGGGGGGGTGTGTGGTGGGGGGGGGGGGGGGGGCGGGGGGGGGGGCGGTGAATGTTTGTTTTGTGTTGAGGTGTTTATTCCATATTCCATTCCATGACCAGGAAAATATAAATACAGCAAATAATAAAGAAAGAAATGCAGTAGGATTGCTCCGCTCCGGAGTTTGCACCTTACGCTGGTGTTTTACGTATATCAATCCTGTTAACGGACACTACCTTTTCCTCGGGAGTGGACATGGACTTGAAGTCACATGTGGGCGAGTATGGAAACCCGAACAATCTATACCAGGCCACAGGAGAATCAACAATAGCATAGAAGAAGAGTAATATCTCTGAGTAATTAATGTACAAGTGTCATTAAACATATTATCGAAGATGAACATAATAATGTTCAGGATAAAGAAAACTTTGAAATTCCACAATTAACAATTTATTACGACTTGACGATGTCACCAAGTGAACGAAACCGGTCTTAACAAAGTGTTATTTGTGGAATTGCAAAGTTTCCTTCGTCCTATACATCATGAAGGAGTTCCACATAGTAGAGCCGAGTACGATTTCCTGTGAACATAATAGTTTATCAAATATGTGAACACTGGAGAAGCTGGGCTGCACTGCTGGGGCGCAGATGAACTGCTGCTAGGCAGCGTTGTGTTCTATGAGGATGTCCTCCCCAGTGATTACTGGGGAGAACTGGGATTTGGACGGTGAGCTGCTAGGCAGCTGGGAGCACTAGGTAGGGCACTCGCAGGGTGCGTCACTGGAGATGTAGATATGTTCGTCGTCTCCTCTTTCCCCCCCCCCACCGCCGAAGAGCGGCCACTCCGGAATGGGAGAGAACACCTCCGGAAACTGAATCTACTATAACACGATGTATGCGTCGGCCCTGAAATCGGGAAATAAAGTGTTTATATTGGCATGCATGATGCTAGCTGGACTGAGAAGCTCGAGGTGGGCCGTCTTTGTATGCAATCGCTCCATGCAACTTGAGCCCGGTAAACCTCAGCGGGAGGGATGGGCACACTGTCGAAAGAAACGCAGTGTCTAATATCTGTTAGGCACGCGGGCGGCCGGCCCAGGGGTCTCCCGTGGCTGCGGGGCATTGGTCCCGGTCTCGGACCGAATAAATGTACGTTAAAAAAGATTTAGAGTTCTCGCGTGTAACCGTAAATATCTGGAGAACTAGATAAGCTGTGGAAAAGTTATCGTCCCGTTGGACGTATCCTAATTTTTTCTACTAGCATGAGAAGTAGTTACATTTTTTTCACAAAAATTGACGAGGATATGAACCAAAACGTATCGCAATGTACGTTGAAAACGAGCCCAAGTTAGCGCAAATAAGCGTCATTATCTCTAAAACATGATATGCTATTGGAAACAGTTATCATTCTGTGAAAGCAGCTTAAGTCTTTTCCAATAATCTAAAAGAATTTGTCCCTATCGAAACAAGTTGACAAGGATGTGAACCGAAGAGTACAAGAAGGTAGGGTAAAAAAACGAGCTCGAATTCGAAGACATTCACCTCGAAATCTTGATGCGCCGTGTAAATATGTGTCACAGCGAAACTAAATGCCGTCTGTCGGAATTCGAATAAATTTTGTCTCTATCGCAAAAATGAGCAAAGACTAAAATTTGATGAAATAAAAAGTTCCAAAAGGTAGAATCGGGGTCCAAAAGTCTTTCAACACAACTGAGGGCACCACAGTCTCGACGGCTTGAGATTTCGTTTCATATCTACCAGCTCGAGTTCCATGACCGATTCCCGAATCATGATTTACTATTCGAATATCATGGGGATTGCACTTTCAGGGTGATTATTGAAATATGCCTTGCATTCCAGCATTTTTCCCGAAGAATGTTTGGTTACTCATGTTCATGAAACAACTCCCTCGAAATAAATGTTGCACAGAATAATTCATAGTTTTGGACTTTCGCGGTTGTCGTTAGTGCTCGCGGTCTTATAATCTTAACCACGTTAATATTGGCCTGCAACACTCATTTATTGTCCACTGCTTTTCAAAGTAGACAAAGCACGAATTACCCACGTAAACGTCTTTCATAAATGATGAAAATGATACTCGTAATATAATAATAAGTTCTATAGTTCTAGTTCTAAGTAATAAAATTAAGTTCTTATATCACAGTGGGAGAAGTGGTTAGAACGAGGGCGATGATTAAAGCTCAGAATTTGTGGTTCGAGTCCTGATTCAGTTATTTTTTTCTTTTCCTCTGCCAACGTATTATAATCCGTGAATGCTTCATTTTATCATTAAATTATTTTATCTCCATTTTATCTAATAAAAATAAGCCGTAGATAATATTTTTATACATTTAAAATTATCTTTTACTGCCACCGAAACTCAGACAATTTTTGTATTTGAGAATATTTTTTATCTTAAACCCTCCTCTTCTCCCTAATGAAGACCGCGAAAGCCCAAAACTGAAAATTTAATCTGTGCAACATTTATTTCGAGGGAGATGTTTCATGAAAATGAGTAACCAAACATTCTGTCATATCCTTCGGAAAAAATTCTTGAAATCAAAGCATTTTTCAAAAATCATCCTGAAAGTGTGATCCCCATGATATTAAAATAGTAATTCACGAATCGGGAATCGGCAAAGGAACTCCAGCTGGTAGATATGAAACGAAATCTCAAGCCGTCGAGACTCTGGCGCCTGTCAGCTTTGTAGGAAGACTTGGATTTGATTGTACGTTGAAAACAAACTCGAGTTATGGCACTTACCCATTATTATCTCCAGAACTATATACACTCTAAAAATAGTTGTCTTAACTATAGACGCAGCAAAGTAAAAATTTTTCCAAATGAAAAATAGCTTTCTCCCTATCGCAAAAAATATGTAAGCAAATGAAGAAAATAGATCCAGAAGCTACGTCAAATTGGAGCTCGATCACGACGCATCGTTTTATTCGTATTTCCACATTACACGGGCTAAACGAGCCAGATGGTAACGAAGATACTCGTTGCGAATGCGTTCGTAATCATAGTTAGTCAAGGATTTTGAGACGTCGCCGTGGAATAACATTCTATTTAACCAGATTTTAATGTATTTCACAGTGAAAATTGATCTCAAAAGTTACTATTTTGGGTATGATATAATTTTAAGAAAACACGGCCATTTATTTCTCTCGTATATATATTTAAACTTTTTTTCATGCGACGAATCGTATGATTCGTATTTTTCTAATACATGGTCCAAATCGGTTCAGTTGGTGATGAATAGTAACGAAGATACTCGCTCCCCATGCGTTCGTTAAACGTTATTATTCAAAGCATTCTGAAACGGCGCAGTATAATATCATTGTATATAACCATATGTTCATGTATTTCATAGTTAAAATACATCTCAAACGCTATTAATTTGAGTATGATATATTTTTAAGAAATAAAAATATAAGTTATTTCTGTCGTCTAATTATTTACACTGTTTTTCTTGCTATGTTTAGCTAGTTTTTGATATGCTTGATAGCCTTTCTATATATGATTCTTAGAATGTTAGGGTAATATGTGAAAACTAAACTATTAAAAAATTATGCAATTTTCAGAGTATCTCCTCAAATGTTGGGAAAAGAGAAACTATCGTAACGCTATCAATCTACTGCGAGCAACGCAAAGACATGAATGAACATATCATTATCAGTTCTTGGAGATATTCAAGGTTAAAATTGGAATCTGACTGTTTTCACCGAAAAAGGGATATTTTCTGTCATATCTCCTACACATGAAGATAGAGTAGTGAAAATGTTACTATATTTTGTAGCTAACATTCTGATGCATCAAACTAAAATATATGAATCACCGTATCTTTTGCAGTGCAGAGGAAATTTAAGGTTTGGTTGGGTGGGTTTGAGTGTGGTTGTGTTGTATTTGGCTAAGTTGGGTATAGTTTGGTTAGTTTGGGTTAAGTGTGGTTAGATTTCGTCTGGTTGTGCTGCGTGGGATGTTTTGGATTGTGATGTGGGGTTACTTTTGGTTGGGTTGAGTTGGGTTGGGTGGGGTTGGGATGGTTTGGGTTTGGTTGGTTTGCGTTGGGTTTGATTTGGGCTGGGTTGTGTTGGTTGGTGTTAGGTTTTGTTTGGTTTTGGTTGATTTGGGTAGGGATGGCTTTGGTTGGGTTGGGTCGGATTGTGTTGTGTTGGTTTGGGTTGGGTTAAGTTTGGTTGGGGTGTGTTTGCTTGGATTTGGTTGGTTTGGGTTGTGAAAATCCTTATCGTTTTTTCAGATTTAAAACCTTTTGAACAGCTTAATATCTTTTGCAGTTTTCGATATATTACGGTTATATTTGGAATCTAGCTGTTTTTTCGCCTAAACGAGTAATTTTTAGTCATATTTCCTTCAAATAAAGTGACAAGACAGAAAGTGTTACTAACTTTAGTCGCTAACGCACTGACGTATCCAATAAAAATACAAAAATGACCATATCTTTTGCAGTGTACGAGAAAAATACGATTGGTTTGGATGATGTTGGGTGGGGTTGGGTTTGGATGGGTTGATTTGTGTTGGATTGTGTTTGATTGTCGGTTGTTTTTTTTGGTTTGAGTTAGGTTGGGTTGTGTCTTTTTAGGTTATAATTGGTTTGGATGTATTGGGTTGTTTAGGCTTGGTATGGGTTGGGATGTGTTTTTTTGCGTTGGGTTTCATTGGATTGGGTTGGTTTGGGTTTAGTTGGGTTTGGTTGGGTTACGTGGGTAGTACTGGGTTGGGTGGGGTTCTGTTGGTTTAGGTTGGGTTGAGTTTGGTCTGGTAGGGTTGTTTGAATTGGGTTGAGATTGGTTAGGCTGGGTTGGGTTGTGTTGTGTTTTGTTGGGTTCGTTTGGGTTGGTATGGGTAGGTTTGGTCTGGATAGGGTTGGGTTGTTTTGTTTGCGTTGTGTTGGGTTAGGTTGGGTTGGCTTTTTTATTCTCCTGCTTTGTGTTGGATTGATTTGCGTTTGGTTGTGTTGCGTTGGGTTGGGTTGGATTTTATTATGTTGTGTTAGGTTTGGATGCTTTCGGTTGAGAACATTTAATTGTTTTTTAGAATAAACACATTTTGAAGATTTGTAACCAGATTCCACAAACATTTTCTACGTCTTAAGGTAGTCTAATGTACATTTGTTTACCTCAAAAATTGTTGATATATATTTGTAATTATAGTATCTATTCCTTAAGAAATGGGCAAGATATGAAAAAACCACAATATTCTAGACAATTTCTGGCATCAGGGAGAGTTTATGTAAAAAAATCTAGTTACTTGAATGCATAGGCAACAATGATCCTATCTTTTGAGTTTTCAAGAAATAACGGTTATACCTGAAATCTAACTGCTGGTCACCGAAATTGAGTACATTTTCAGACATATCTCTTTCAAATGAATAGATTAGACAAAAAGTATTTCTGTGTCTTGTAGTTTTTATTCTGTTACATCCAGGGAATAGAAAGGACTGACAATTACTTTAGCAGATTTTGATAAATTCATGGTTATATATGAATTCTTGCTGTTTTTTCAGCAAGAAGTCATATATTTTCCGTCATATCTCTTATAATTGCAGTGATAAGAGAAGATGTATTACTATTTCTTGTAGCTATCACTATGCCGTGTCCAACGAAAAGACAGGAATGACCATATATTTAGCAGTTTTCGATAAATTTTGTGTTTTTAAAAGACAATTGAAATACTGCGTTTTTAAATAATTTTGCTCATCATACTTACGACAATATTCTCACAAAACATTTGTAATAAATTTCTGCTTGAAGGAATAGATTACGGTGCATGAAATAAAAATTTTGTAATAAAATATATGGGAATAAAAATTATGTGTACTCGAGTTTTAAACTTCAGTTACAAGAAAACAGCCCAATCAATCTCATCGTGATTGTTACCGAATTGTAGATTGTTTTATGCCGCGTTATATGGTATGAAAAAAAATGTTAATCTGATTTTCTTAAAATTTTATTCGGGTATAAATAAGTAAAAAGTGCCTATTTTTTCTCCTTCTGGCGCAAACCTTAATATCTATCCCTCTATAAAACCATAATGGAGATCAGCATTAAACTTTAAAAATATCTGGAATAATTCTTAATCAATAGGTTTGAAAAATCTTATATTTGAGTTGTTGTAAAAAGAAAAAAAAGAAGTTGTTGAAAAAAATGTAAAATAACTTCTTATCTTAATCGGGTGGGCGTTCGCAATCGAAGTGTGGGCCGTTGATAATCTCTTCTTTTTTCTATGAGCGATAAAGTTAAGAGTTATTAAGTTTCTTTTGTTAGTTTAGATGTTAAGCATTTGCAAGAATTTATTACTGATTTTTATTTAATTTACGTTGACAAAGTAAGTTTCTTATGTTAGTTTAGATGTTAACCATTTGCAAGGATTGATTACTGATTTTTATTTATTTACGTTGACAAAGCATTGGAAGACAGGAGGAAAAAAGATGAGTTAGGTAATTTACTTAGAACTCACTACTTTGAAAATTTTCATTAGTTGTTTCACATTTCCGAGATATTTTGTTTCCACTCTTCTCCAGTATCATAATTCAAAGTCCTCTTACTCCTATCTTTTATCCACAATTCTAAACTATATACAGCAATGTTCCATAAGAAAAATGATCCCATCCATACTTTAGATGAATTTCTTTTTTATTTTAACATATATAAATATTAATAACAGTTTTTCTTATTAAAGGTAATTATTCCTTGAACTAGTCTGCTTTTATATCTCCTTCACTTCTTCCATCCACTGTGGTTTTTCTTTCAAAATAATTAAATACATATCTATGTGTACTTTAGCATTTTTCCATTAATTAAAATATTTACATCTTTTTTCTGTTTGCTGCTGCACATTATTTCTGCCTTCAATTAATTTATCCTTATTCATCCCGTAACATTCCATTTATTCCCATAAAGTCTCATTTTCAAGTCGGCTTCCATGCTTAAATTTGGATTTGGATTGCTGGCAGAAAAATATTTTGATGAATGAAAAAATTGCCAATTTTTCCATCAAATGTTAATGACGCGCTTTAATGACATGGTCTTCCGAGGGAAGCTCTGTGTGAAATGTGTTGGCACATTGAACGAGAATAGAACCATTGATTTAGCATTCGAATTATAACTGTCCAAAATCTCGAGCAGTTAAAGATTAAATGCGATTAGAAAGATGAAGGAATATGGATTTACTTTAAGTCATTTTATTTCGTAATTGATTTATGGTAAATATCTAATAAATTATTAGTTGTTTAATAAAATTATTAGTTGTTTCATAAGCAGGGATATATTTAACTTATATTTTAATATAGTAAAGTTGCTGAAATCAGCAGCAAAAAAGGGAAAAGGTTAATCAAGCAGAAAAAAATATTGTGAAATAGTTAACGGAATTAATGCGGAAGTAATTATGTATTTCAAATTTAATAAATTTTGTATAAGGTGGTTTTTGGGAATTGAAAATTGAACTTACGTACGAGCTGAATGCGTTTTACGAGGAGGTTTTTTCGAGAGCACATTACGTCACCGTAATCAAAAAGTGCAGTTACGAGGAAATTTGGAGGGTAAATTAGTGCCCCATGCATGAAAAAGTAATTGCTAAGCGCGTTTCATTTCTTCCCTAAGCCGTCATCACGCGGGTGAGCAAAAAAAAACGCGATAATAGCCAAGTGATCCGAATGGCGCTTAAACGTGAGAGTGAACTTATTTTAAAAGTGTGAAAAAGATAATTTAAATTACTTTCCAGCATTGAACTCCTTCCGCCACATCGAGCCCGATTGATTCAAAATTATCAGCAGATCACTAATTGCTATTTTAATGGGATTAGTAATGCGCATTAAAACGACGATCGAGGGAAGGGATAAGTAGTGTTTCATTTTTTTGATTCCATGGGATTTTACCATGCGTGATGTGTTCATCATAAAAATCACTGACTATTATTCGGTGACTTGGTAATCACTGACTTGGTAAATCAACATTAAAAAAGCAAAATTCTTATAAAGTGGCCAATTCGTGTTACGGCTTCAAACCAGCTTTATAAAACGAAGTATAAGAGAAAATTTAAAAGATACACGTATAGAGAAATGAGGAATATGGGCATCTATACTGAAATGGTACTGTGAACAACCTTCACACGGGCGTTAGTACAAGTTTCCTCACTCCTGAAGATGCTACAGTGTAGTGAAACTAATTGAGTCATAAATTTATATTTCGTGTGGAACGCAAAGTTTTATTTCTGTTGTTATGCTACAGCAGGCTCTTAAGACTGTATTATATGCCTGCATTTTAGTTTTACTTTCTGATAAAGAAATCACAGTGTTGTGAATCCAGTTAGATGGCTTGCAGAAACATCAGAATGGGTGAATAACAGCTGCAAATAAATGATTTACTGTTGGATTAAAATGTAGCATTGGCAAGTAGTTCATCCAGACAAATATTTATGAGAAATGTAACATTTACTGTTAGATGGCTTGGACCATTGTTGCAATGAACCATTGAATAAAAAATATGGTCTCAGGGCACATAACTTTCTTATGGGATAATTGACCTACAATGTGTTCTTCATTTGAAAAATCTGATCTTTAAAGAGTTGATTGAATTCTAACTCGAGAAATCCTGCTGCCCGTGAAATCATTGTCCTGATTTATTATTCTAGTACTTTTTTCTTGATTACAACAATATTTGATGACTTAGACTTATTTGATGCATAAAAGTGCATTTAGCAAGAAATGTGCAAAAGATTTTCATGGAATTGAATGAGTTAAAATAGTTTTTTTAACTTGAGATGAAATAAGTACTCATTAAAATTGTAAAATAATGTTAATACTCTCTTGATGTACTGACAGTTGACCCTTCCAAGATCAAAAGGATAACACGCAGAAGAAGATATCCTGAGGCAGAGGAATACCAGAGGCGTATGTCTCAGCTGCAAATGCAAGAAACATTTGATAATCTTGTTGCTGAAAGTCAGAAAAATATGGAAGCAGTTTTTCTGGAAAACACCGGTAAAATGATGGTTATATTAAAATAGTAATCTTATATTATCTTGGAAGTTTTCAAATTTGATCAAATTGTATTGAAACTGCATAGTACAATATCAGTTTTTGCAAAAAATGACATGGATGTAATAATAATGGTTACTAAAAAGAAAACATCAGAAAGGGTAATTTTACAATATCATTACTAAGTGAGAAAAATAAGTTCATATTTTTACAAAGTGCTGTACTACTCTGCATAGGAATTGATTACTCCTCCAATTACTATAAATGTATTATTCCGTAACTGACTACTACTTATATAAATTACCAACAGCTTGTTGAAAATGGGAAAAACTTATACTTGAAATGTTTATCCTTGAATTCAATGAATGTTCCTCTAGAGATAGAAAACTTCTGGAATTTGTTCCTTTTTTTGGCTGAGTTTTAAAAGTAAATTAATGGTTTGAATTTTAAAATTGAAGTGTGGTTTCAGTCAGTAATGAAATATTATGATGAAATTTAGTTTCAATATCCATGCCAATATATAAAAAAATAAAAACTAAAATAATAATAATTTAAATTAAGTATAATTTATTTAATATAGAAGTCATAGCTGTGACTGGTAAATGCCTCTTCTATTAACCTCATAGTGGATATGCAAGGATGAAATTTATTATTATTAATTTATACTTCTGTTGTCATTTGAGCTGAAGATTTTGTTATTTGAGAAATTTTCACCTCCCTCCTCTATACCTGTTACCCTGCTCAGCTGCAGTTCTGGAAGATAGTGGATGAATTAAAGCAGGTGGTGGCAGTAACAGGAAAGTGATCCTTGCTTACCCTTCTGGCTGTGAAGACAACTGATTGAATTGTGTTTGATGGAATTTGTATGATTTGATAAGGGTGACTATTTGCTCTCTTATTGGCTGGATCAATCTCTCAAGCCATTAATATAATAGGTAAGGTGGGATTTCATGGTGGAGATTCATGGAAGTACACAGTCATATAGTGGCAAATAATGGAGTGTTGAAGCCAGTGACACAAAGAAGAATAGGAGGCAAATTGGAGACAAAGAGGAAAAATTGGGACTTTTAATGCCATAAAGTGCATTAGTTTGATATCAAGGAAGGGCCTTCATAACTTGTCTCCCTTCCCTTGTAACTCCCCACTTTACACACCATGGAAAATCATCATTTCCCATGCTTTGTATCTATGAATGACTAAAATATGCATGTGGGCTTTTTTATGTTTAACAGTTTGCTTACTAGCCAGGTCCCACAGAAGCATTTCACTGAAAGTTAAATTTTCTATAACTGCAGTATTGTTATGGTTAAGCATAAATAATAGACACAACAGGAAAGAGAGGATTATATGCTTTCATCAAAATATGTTGCATTCAGTGTGTGGAAAGAAAGGAGTGAGAGAGTGAGTAATTAGAAGCATATTGAAGATTGAGTGAAAAGAAAACCTGTTGAAGACACTGCCTTAGAAAGAAGAGGGATATCTCTGATATATTCTGAGATATGATAATTTAGTGTGTAATATAAGGGACACAAAAATTGTTTCACTAAGAGATGAAGAACAATAATGAATTGGGAGGAGTAAGTGATGGAAGACAAGTGCAAGAACTATGGAGGAGTGACTTGTTTGAAATGCATTGGAATAGATTAACCAACTAATTCATAGACCGATTACAAAGATGTTGATGTATATGGATTGGAAATTATCACTAGGAGGTCATAGTGGCACTGAATGGGTGACCCAGTTTCAGGACCTGATGTCTTATCTGACCATATCCAGCTAAACCCAAGCTGAGAGTGATTTTCTGGGAACAAGATCTTCCTGGGAAACCACAGACAGTACAGGGAAAGGATCTGGTCCCTCTACCCTGATATGTGAATGTTTACATGGAGTTGTGCTCAGTACTAGGTGAGCTCTACCTTCACCTATCAAACTGACCTTAGGGATTCACTATGAATGTAATGGCATGTGGACAGCTAGGAAGTGACCATAGGACTGGACATCATTGAGGGAGCAGTACATATAAAACCTGTTATTCTTCTATTTGGTACTTGGTACTACATCCCTGGATGGGCTTTGTCCCTCCATTTCTCTCTGTCACTCACTTGCTCCTTCCAGTTCCTCATTCTTAAGTTTCTGTTTTTCATTCGTCACAACTCTTAGGAAGAGATAGTCAAGGCTTTCCTGCTCCCTTCATTAGTGCTGATTTTAATATGACATATTAATTACTTAATGGTCGCCCAAGTGATCAGATGCCTTTGCTGCCACCTCTCCCTCTCTAGAACAGAGCTGCTGCTGTATGTGCTCTCTTTTGTTTGGTTTGTACCCTTCCATCTATTTGGTCTTGGTGACACTACTGGGAGCAAAGGACTATTGACTTGTGAAGGCTCTCCCACCATGTCAAGGTCATTGCCCGTAGAGGAGGGAACTTTGAGGAAGCTATACCCCAGGAAAACTTGGGCCGGTTGCACCATCTCCAGTTACGCTCGCCTGCTACCTAACCTCCGGCTATGGGGTAACTGGCGGCTAGCAACAACAAGCGTTGCACCAATGAAAAGTAACCAAAGGCTACTTAACTAAATGGCTACCTATGTGTTCAAATGCCCAATTGTTGTTCTCATACATTCTGACTCTGAAAATGACGTATATGATTATATTTACCTTTCTTTTTTTTTGTAAGTAAACACATTAAAATCACAGCAGCGTGTAGAGTGATTGTTTACTATGTGTTCGTTGAAAAATACCTCGTGGCTGAAGGAATAAAGGAACAATAATATATTTAATTATACACTAATGTTATTGTTTGGAACGAATTTCAATTAGCTTAATTAAAATTTTGTCTGAATTGTCACGTCTTAATCCAAAATCTTATGAAAAAATCATCTTTGGGCAATATTTTGAAATGTTGTGGTCGTTGTATAATATTCCACTTCTTCGGTATAGCCTTTACCATTTCCAGTTCCTCGTCGGAATCCGAAATATCGTCTAAAACTTGTCGGCAAACGTTTTCTTCTTCCATTTTGTTTGTTTATAAT
>WURS02018758.1:0-12042 GCA_011762765.2 Rhinocypha anisoptera | reverse complement strand
CCTTATTTATATATATATATATATACTCATTTGAGCACTTGTACGTATATTCAGCTATCGCCATTATTGCGCTGACCGCCAAGAGTTGGCGAGAGAAGCCGAGTGTCATCCACTTGAATGTTTGTGCCCCTAAATATCGAGGGTGAGACTCAAGTCCCTTCCTCCCGCCATGAGAGTTTCGTCTCGGGATTGAACTCGGGTCTCTCTCGAGGCTAACGAAGCCGGAGGCCGACCCGGAGGCGGGCAGGTGCGAAGCAAGGTTTCCATTCATCTAATTGTAACTAGGGTATGTGAATTATATTTAGGTGTTTCGATAAAGAAAGATATCTTGGGGAAAACATGTTTGGGATAATTGTGGAATGGCAAATAAAAATTTAGGATTCATAAAAAGAATATTTTGGAAATGTTATTAGAAGGTGAAAGAGAGGCGTTACTTTACGCTTGTTGGGTCTCATCTTGAGATCTCTTCGAGGGTGCCGGATCCCCATGAGGTAGAATTAATTTTGGAATTATAACGAGTGAAACGTAGAGCAGCTACATTTGCGAAATGCTGTTGCGATCAACGTAGCAGTATTATAGGATGTGATTAGAGGAGTTAGGTTGGGCACCACCCGTTGATCGTTGGGTCATGTTTAGGTTAAATTTAATATCTCATTTTGAGACAGATTACTTCAATGGAGAGGTTAAAGACAACTTGGAAGCCCAGCCATATTTAGGTATATCATATCATGTTCGTTAAACCAGGGAGATAGATTGTAGAACGGCTATATTTAAAATGTAATTTTTCCCTCGTTAGATTAGAGATCAAAATAAACATGGCTCTAAGCAGTTAGGAAAGGTTGTGTATATATTTTGAAGTTGTTTTGCATGCACTTTAACTATATGTAGCTAGACATTGTTCCCGCATGATGTAAATAATGTTTTTCACGTAAGTAGTTTTCTTCTGTGTGGATATACAATTTAATTTCAATTGAATTGCATTTGAATTGTATTTCCAACATTTGCATATGGGAGTGCAGGTATAATTATCACCACCTACCACTATTGCAGAGACTATGTGTGAGGCATATCAAGTTGTCATGTCTCGGACCCTTCTATAGCCACCCTAAAATATCAAATGTGGGTTCGGCGAAGGAAGTTGAAGGTGAAGTGGACAGAGTGGGAAAGTAATGAAGTAAGTTTTGGAAATTCACAAGCAATTATCACCTCCTCTCATTAGTATTCATTACTTGAAAATATAACACAAAGATTCCGAATACCCAGGCACCCGAGAAGAGAACTTGTAAATACAAATTCATAAACCTTACTCGCCGAGAAATTTTAATGTGTTAGATTAAAAAAACCATTGACGAAATTAGGAAAGTCTTGGTTAAAGTCATTACGGCTTAGCCCTACAGTGTGTAAAATGAATATCAATACGAATCTTGTAGTTGACAAATCATATTGAAAAATAATTAAGTTTTTATGGTTTCCATTATTGCCATTCACAATTACTCCTACGTATGTCTTGATGATCATTCAGAATTCTGATAATTTCTACGTCAATCATCTTCTTAAACTCAAATATAAAAAAGAATTTTTTTCGGAATAATAAATAGAATATTAAGATAAATTAAATTGCCACAAGGAATTAAATATTCTGAAGAAATAGAAATAAGTATCAACTGAAACGAACAAAAAAAATATTTCGACCGTGACAGGACTCGAACCTGCAATCTTCGGATCCGAAGTCCGACGCCTTATCCATTAGGCCACACGGTCATGTTGAATTTAGGTGAACCAATCATTATATAAGCGGAATTCATATTGTTGTGATTATCATTGTGGTTATGGGTGTACCGTTTTCGATAAATGCGTTTTTTAATGCAAAGTGTTTTTTTACAACATTTAATGAATGGATTATTACAGCTTGAATATGTTTCTGACTAGTGTCAACCCGCTAATGGCGCCTTGGCTTCTGGTAAGTAGCAAGTGAAAAAATATAGCTTTATCTATTAATGGTATCTGCCGGGTATATGCATTTTTCAACTAATTCGTATTATTTTATATTTGTATTTCCTGAGACATGACTTCACGTAATGATAGTAAATTACTGAATTTTTCTTTAGGCATGCGCAACAAAGTCAGCTGTTTTCTTACTCGGAACAGCTGAGTTAAAGTAAAGTCGTCGGAAGTATATCAAAAATATGAAGAGCTCCTAGATTCAAAATAATACCTAATTTATTAGTTGTTTTTTTATTATCATTTCCTTCATGTTTTAACCATAATTAATCAACCGGTTGCCCAGATAGTGCGCTTTCAGCGTATGCTTTGTTTTTAGGAAGTTTGTGTTTGAAAATCCGATTGGCCATTCTGCAGCCAATGAAATTGATCGTGTTAAAAAGTTTCTTCCGTAATTTGAAATAACCGAAACCAACGCAATGTATGTAGAAGCCGGGCTAGTTTGACAGAAAATTTAGTAATGGAAGTTTTTCGGGATTTATGCGATAAAGAAGTATTTAAAAATGCTGTAATTCAGGAATTAAGGAAATTAGGTTTCAAAAGTATTCTTAAACAGAAAAAAAATCGTCAAAAAAGCGAAGAGGTGAGTGTTAAAGAACAGTGACTGAAGCTAAATTTTCTTAGATATTACTTAGACGTTCATTATAATTCTAGGTTTGATCTCTGCATATCATAATGTTTTTAAATAGAACTCATTTCCAAATGGTAATTTTCTTTTATGTTACCATGTTAATGTCAAAAGTATTAGCGAGTTTGAAAATTCCCAAACAAACCCTAGGTCGTTGACACGTTTTAAATCCTGGTCTTACTCCTTTGTCATTCTCCAAAGAGAAAAATGTGTCATTTCTTGTGTGACGAAGGTCTCCTTATTTGTATAGTAATTGGTAACCGAATGGAATCAAGTCTTAACATAATTTGTTGAAACAGATCACAGTAAATGTATATTCTATGGAACAACTAGAATGTCTAACGCTCCTATCTCTCCACATCTTATCAGCTCTCTTAAAATTTTCAGGAAAAAAAGTACTGCTTGAGGAATAAATTGTTCCACGTAGAACTTCATTCTTTGGATTGTAAAGTTGTTACTCTGAAATCAGGAGTTGCTGCTGAAGTTCCATCATTTATTGTTGATGCTTGTGAATTTATAGAAGAAAATATTTCAATTGAGGGACTCTTCCGGAAGGCAGGCTCCAATGCAAGACAGAAAGAGATAAAGGTATTGATTATATTCTTCTGTGCAGTCCCATATTTAAATTTTTTCCACCCTTCATGGCATTTGTGAAGGCTTTGTTTCAAACCCATTGTACGAATAAGGTTCTTATGTTTTCCTTTCGTTTTATTGTCCTCATATTCAATATCTTAAAACAATAGTCGATGATAATATACTGATACAGTATCACAACTTTGTCAATTAAACAGTCTCTAAAGCACTCAGTAGCAGTAATATCATCTCTTTTCCAATATAACATTATGAATAGATTTGACTTTATTCCCAGTGTGGATATCCAAATGTTCCATGAGGTCTCGCATCATGTATAGGACACATCAGAAGCTATTAACCCACAAGTTTTGATAAGTTACAGTTTACAATAACTACTAATATTATAAATAACTGATGTCTAGTCAATTTGCAATGGTTACTCAATTTATAACAATATTAACATAACATTCAAGGAGCATATAAAAAGGAAGGTGAGGGAGGTGAAGTTCGTAGTTGGCCTTCTTTATCGACACACTGACATAAGAGACCCTTTTGCCCTCAGAAGTGTTTTTCTGTTGTGTCCTCCCCATCTTAGAATACTGTTCGCCAATCTGGTCGGTCACCTGCCCCACAATCCTAGCATTAGTAAATCGGCCTGTTATAAATTCTTTGCCAACTTAGCCCGTCATCACATCCCCTCCCTCAAAAATTCAACCAGGGAATTAGCACTTCCAGGTTAGCCTGGTGGGTAGCGTGCTCACTGGCTAACCCAAGGGTCATGGGTGTGTATTTGTCCAGATGGGTTTTTTCTATGACTTGAAGAGGTGCAAAATGACCGTTGAAGCACCCTATAAACAAAAAATACTACTACTACTATGAATTTGCTCTCTGCTCCCTCTGAATTTCTCACCTCTCCTACTGGTGAACGGTCTTAGGCATGAAATTTCTTTTTAACATCTTCAACAGATTTCTCTAAACATACGTATTACTTTCTCTGTTTTCCATCCGCTTTCCTCCAAGTCCCACCCATAGTAGGTAACCAAAGTCTTCTTCAAACTCCTAAATTCCACCTTTCTATTTCACAGCGATCACTATTCCACCGAATCCTTCACAGCATTTAATTCCCTTGTAACTCAGTTTCCCTCCTTGGGCCTATCCTTCTTGTGATCCGTTTTCAACTCCTTCCTTAAATGTAACCTCCTGAACAAGAAGCCCCCCCCTGTACACTCCCTTGATTTCACCTAATCCCCCTGTCCACCTAATAAATAATTTTTTTTTTATCTTGCATAATTTTTGTTTATTGTCTTTATAATTTTTATTTTTTTATTTCTACAGCTATTGTAAGAGGCCTTTGTGCTGTTTTTAATATAAATACTACTAAGAAATTCAGAGACAATAAAGTTCCATGTGCAACAAGTAATTCTAAGTTGGGCCTTGGCGCATGGAAGTGATTTCATCACCTTTATTTCAGAATATGAAGATTTATAAACAACGCACCAGATTATACAGAGTTATTAGACAATATTTTCATATTATGAGCAATCAATCTAGAAGTCTTTTATTCTGTCTATTTTATTTATTTTCAATCTCCCACAAACGGCACTAATAGACCAATTACAGTGGGCACTAACATTTTTAATAACAAGGACGAAACACACATCCGTAGGTGGAGATTGAAAAATCCACCTAGTTGGGATTCGAACCCGTGACCTCCAGGTTGGTAGACATTGGTTGACGTTACCCCGCCGCCACTGAGGCCAGGGTCTGGTGTCTATGCTATGAATATCCATGGTAACCTTTAAACTTCATAGTAGTATAGATCTAGAAATAACATTGCAGAATGTTGTGAGCCACAGTCAACCAATGCAACCAAGCATGGCTGCTTTTACCTGTACGTACACACTGCTTCATATGCACACCTTCATCTGACTGCATTCTTTACCTCTTGTCTTGGCATTTTTTCTGTTCAGATCTGTAGATTTTTCTAAGTATTCTGATGCATACCCTGTTAGTTTGATATTTAAGCAAAGTCTTCATCTTTTGAGGGTTTTTTTTTAACCTTAAAACAATTATGTATTATCTTCTCACCACGTGAGTAATATGAACTGTTCAACAAGTAGTCAGGAAACGTTGACAATTATTCCACTGTTTTGAAAGCTAGTTGCTTAATGAGTCACAACATTTATTCTCTTTCATTCATCGTCCTTCAGGTGTCACTTGAAGATGGTAATGGCCTTAGCAAAGAATATCATGTTATTGATGTGGCCAATACCTTGAAGCTTTTCTTCCGAGAGTTGCCTGAGCCATTGATACCATACTGTTATCATGATGCTTTTTCAAGGTATGCAGTTTTCTATTACATGTAGGTATATTAAATTGTCTATAACATACCTATTGTTAGTTGACTCCTATAATTTGTGTTCCAGGTGCCTAAAAATGCAAGACAAAGTAACAGAGTGTTTACTTCTCTGTTGTCTACTCCTTCCGATAAAACATCTCAGTACATTAGTTTATTTTACACAGGTAAGTGAATGTGACCTGATTTTTTTATAATCATCAATTACATACGAATTGGAGGGTAGTGTCATGGTGTTCACTTTCACGAAAAACCTTGAAACCCAATAGAGTGCAAGGAATTTTGTAGTGCGTTCAACAGTCAGTCAATTTTGAGTACGTAATACCGCATCTTTTTCTCCTTTTAGAATTTTTTCTCATTCTCACACAATAGAACTGGGCCTACTTCCTTAGAAGTTGAGGTTTTAAGAGAGAATTTTTTGGGAATAAGAAGATCTAATTAATGTTATTGCAGATATTAGTAAACAGTTACCAAGACCTTATACAACATAGCACTAATAGCTTTGGATTGAGTGCAGAACTTTTGGCCGAATCCTAAGTTCAAAACTGAGGTACAATCTTCTAGCTCCTACATACAATTCTTTTCCTTCAAATAATCCCATACAATGCATTTAGTGCTAGACTTATTAAGAAACCAAAGTTAGAATAGGATCACAGAAATATTCTAAAGTAACATTTTGGTTTTAGTTTTTGTGTAACATCAATTATCAAGGATTGAATGTTATTTCCTTTTGATCCCTTTATTGATACATAAAATCAATCGTTTTTGTGTCAGAATTCTCTTTTAAATTTTCCTGTGACACATTTCTTAAAAAATATGTATTATCTAAGGTTTTGCTTCAAGGCTGGGCTAAAATAGGTGTTTTAATGTCAAACGTGGGTGATAGCAACAGGATTGGTTTATAACTTAGTAAACCTTAGTAACCTTAGTAGATCCATATATCCAAAATAAGTCTTTTACCATTTCAGTTTCTGCAGAAGGTTTCTGATCACTCACAGAAGAATAAAATGGACATCACTAACTTGGCAATAATAATGGCTCCCACACTAATGCCCGTTGAAGGAAGGATAACTGAAAACATTACCATGAAAGGATCTCAATTGAGTAATCATGTTAAAGTGATTGAGGTAATGTGAATCATAGTCATGCATCCAAAACTTCTTTGTTTTTTTAAAGCATGTTATTTGTTCCTTGTTTCCATCTAATTTTCTCATGAAGAATACAGGCTCCTATCTTTCTGTCACCCCTACAGCTCTTGATCAAAGGCTCGTATATTTTGGGAGAGCTTCCTGAAGATTTCGTGAAGAGGCTCCCTTCGTTTGTGGATATCTCGAAAGTGACGACTCGCACCACCCGAGGTGATGTGCCCGACGGAATAAAGAAGAAGAGGAGGAGTGAGTCCATGACACGTGTGTACTTGATTTCATTTAATGATAACTTCTTAAAGCTTAGAAACAAATTTTTGCTAATGGGATATTGTTTTAGTACAGACACAGAAAGATTATACAGTTTACAGATACAGTATTATTGACACCTGAAAAAGACTGACAGCAGCAGTGAAAACAAATAAAGGAGTTACATAAGGTTGTCCCATATTTTAATATATATGTATCTGGATGATGTTTTAAGACGAGGGAAACAAATTTTTAATAATGGAATACCATTAAGTAAATTTTTATTCTAAATAATGTCTTATTTGCTGATGATGTTGTTATTATACAATGCACAGAATATGACTTAGATAGGGGAGTGTTTCTCCTAAGAAATATAGCAGAGAACTATGGACTTATGTCACTACATAAAATAAAAGGTGAAAGGCATTTAGGGGAAAAGAACCGGTTAGAACAAAAATTGCAATAGATAACCAAATCCTTGAGTAGGTATCTACATTTAAATATCCTGGTTCCCATAGATGATCAGGGTCCTCCAAATAAACTTAATACATTTAAATACATTTTTTGGAACAATTCATCAAACTTTAAAAAATAAAACAAGAGAAGAGACTAAATTAAAATTTTACAAAATAATAGCAGTTCCAATGGCATTGTATGGGAGTGAGAGACGTGGGTACTCTCTCAAAAAGAGAAGACACAAATAAAATTGAATCTGCTGAAATGAAATTCCTCAGAACAATATAAGATTGTACACATAACAATATAGAATCCACAATGAAATCATAAGGCTTTCAACACTTTTAAATTAGAAGATAAAATAAGAGAGAATCCAAATTGAATTAGTGTGAACATTTAGGAAGAATGCAGCCGGACCAATGCCTCTCCATAATTGCCATGCAGTATGAGTCCTTGGAGGCCAATGAAACATTGAACATCAAAGGTTAAGATGGTTTCTGGAACAGGCAACATTGCCTGATCCATAAAGTAGAGAAGAAGAACTCTTAGGTACCTTGATTTAATATCATAAATCCTGGTGTCCAAAACTTCTGTCAGATTATTTTGTTATTGTCTTGTTTTGTGTGGTAGAGAATTATTTTGAATGCATTCCATGTCTTCTTCTTATGGGAAACACATTGTTTTTCCATAAATAACATTTGGGTTTGATAAATCTCCTTTTCTGGAGCTATGACAAATTTCATTTTCTTTTTTACTAAAGATGGCAGTCTGGGAATTAGAAGCATACACATATATATAGATATTTTCAATCAGTCTAGTTACTTTGCTGGTCAATTTTAAAAGTATATTATGTCTAGTATCTTTGTGATACATTTTTTTTAGTTAATTTCTTTTAGTTTTTCTCTTAAAGTCAATCCAGAATAATATGAGTAATTTAGAAGGAAGCTGATAAGAAAAACTTGCAATACATGAATTTGAGTCTGGGAAATTTTAAAAAATAATTCATTGACTATTTCAAATTACATTGCTTCATATCAATATGAATTTAACTTTTTAATCAGTTCAACAACATATTCAGCAAAAGAATTTAAAGTTATTGTTAAAAAATTTGACTCTAGATTTACTCTAGGAAATGACCGCTTATGTAGTGATACTTATAAATGTATCTCTTTCGTTTCCCAGTTAATTTTTTCACAAGTGATTTAAATTGTGACTTCTATTTTCATTCTTCTTCCTTTAGTTTCATTCATTGGTGATTGTGATGAGTCTTTTTCTACTTCTTTCACATTATTTAAAAAATAGTTTTCTCTCCAACATAGGCTTGAGAGATAGGGAATGGAATCAGCCAAATAAGAGTCTGAAATTCACATATCCATGTAGTAGGACCACATCCTTTCTGCATGAAGATCATTCCAGGATGATCTGATATCCAAAAGGACATTGGCTTTAGCTGGAATTGTCCAGAGGCATATCCTAGCTTTGGATTAAGATCTTCCATTATTCATAGCTAAATGCTCCACCCACGGGGTTACCATGCACTAATGCACCACTTTCTTGTCAATGGTTGTTGGTTTCAATAAAGATTTCCCTTGTCCCATTGTCTCACTAGTTTGTTGCAGTATGAGAGAACATCAGTCCATTTGATACCCCACACATAGTCACACACTACAGTCGCCTTAGCATCAGCATAGGGCAGCAAAGGTGTTCAAAAAGTTTTAATAATAATTATGAATTTGAAAAATTTCCTCCAGGTGAATTGAATAATAAGCAGCACTGAAATGAACAGGAATCAGATACATTCCCATAATTCAAACAGAGTTTAAAACTAAGCAACAGAAATCTAAGAAATCTGTTTACCATTTTCAGCATCTTGTCCTACAAAATGTTGCCATTCTCACCATGCCCAATGCAGTAATGGGAATTGTCTACTCTAGATTATGATTTCACATGGTATGGTGATTCATGCATATGAGGAGTGGCCTTCTTTATATAGTCCATTGCATATGAATACACCACGGAACTGATTGCTAATAGGGACATCAGAAGTGAGATGTTGTTTCCAGCCCTGTTGGCTGAAGCTAAAGACTGAATTCAAAAAGGTGGGTGCACTGGACCACGGCACTTCCAGCAGTTCCAATCACCATGAGATCACTGCCAGACTTGCATTTGTGCCCTCGGTCATGTCTGTTGTGAAAGAAGAGTTTGCCAGTTTTTTTTTTTACCAAGAGGATATTTTGGTCCTTTCTGTTTCTTCTAAAAGGAATATGTATTATAATTTAATTAAGGTTATTTTGTGTAAGGGACTTTGTGTTTAAATGTATCAAAGAGTTGTGATTTTCAATATACATATATAGCAGTTGATTTCTGATATTTGTAGTTTTACGAACTCTGTGGATTCAAAGTGAAGGAGTTGTTCCAGAATTTGTTTTTACATTCTGAAAGTGCCATTGTAATAAACACCCTTCATAACAGTTCACTTGCCAGTCTTCACTTTCACATCACAAAACATTCATTCCGTGTCTAAATTTGTGAAAAATATTACTCTGCAGGTGTCCTGAGTGGGTTCCGTAGAATGGTCAGGAAGCCTTCTACTCCCACCAAAGGATCTTCCCTGACTGAGTCATCTGATAGTTCCTTCACCTTTAATACACCAATGAAGAAACGTAAGGCTGTGGAGACCTCAAGTTCCTTTAGCGTTGGTAAACGGTTAGTCAATACTGTTTTTCTTATAATGCATAACTCAACTTTAGACATAGAAAATGATAAAGACTCACTCCCAATAGTTAGATATTATGCCCCATGCAAAGAGCATTAACCTAAACGCATCTAATATCTAAGGTTACCCTATTTCAATGGTATGCACTGACAACATGAAAACAATTAATGATATAATTTTTTACTCAATCCAAGGAGCTTATGCTGTTCCTCTTGATCAAATTGGTTACCCTTGAATATTGTTCTATTCTTTGACTTTTGAGCGAAGAATTTTTTCATTGCATACCATTACTGAGCGGTATAAACATATATACTTGCTATTTTGCTTGTTATTCAGCCAGAAAATTGTACTTACACCTGTCTAGTTTATAAGTTAAATATTTGGTAGATTCTGTTATCTTTCACAAGTTTCCTTATTTTTCTGAAGCTTTCATCTTTTACTTTTGAATCTTTTCTGTTTTCTAGTAGCACAAGTTTTTTTCTTCTCTCTATATGTTAACCCTTTCGTGCCAGAGTCCTAAACTGGTATGCAGCTCCTGCATATGAGTGTGCGACAAATTAAAGGAAAAATGACCAAAATAAAGGTCTACTGTACTGGGGGATAATTCTAAACATCTGATATATCAGTTGTCCTGCTCAAAAGGGTTAATATATTCTCTTGTTCCTTTTGTCTTCTTTAACCGCAAAACCTTTATGCATAGGTGCTTTTTTATGAGGGGTTTACTTTTGGTTTAAGTAGAGCTTTTTTAATGCAAATTTGGTAGTTAAAATGTTTTTTCCTTGAAGGTTAAATATGTGTCAATTCCTGTATATAAAGCATGAGTTTCTTGCATATCATTATATGCTGTTTTGAGAGAGTATAATGATTTTTATAGGTACTAACTATTGGAAAATTATCAAGTGAGCCAAAAAGTAATACTAATATAATCATGAAGATTTCAAATCAAATTGTGGTACACTGTGGAACATGAACATAGTTCAGTCTGTAGAACATTAACACTATGAACATAGTAATGTTCAATCGTGCAGAATCTCTCCATGTGGGTCTGCTGGTTGTCACGTGCACCTTGGTCCCTGTGGTAATATTTTTATGCATATTTATATTGTGCTATGATCATTTAACATCTTTTGAAGAATCAATTTTGAAGAAAAGCCCAATCAGACCAACCCCAATTCCTGAGGTAGGATTTGAACCCACTACCTTTGATCCAGTCAGTTAACCAGTAAGTGTGACAGCTGCTCTTCTGCTACTGTTCGTAAGAGACATGTTCCAAATAAAAGCAGCAAGGAGTTATAAAATGATCAAAAAACCATATTTCTACTAAAGAAATTTATCGGTGCAACTAGTTTTAACTCTTAGTGTCAACATCAGGTATCTGATGATTGCCAAGCATTGATATTACAATAGAAGTCTGTTATAATGGGTGCTGATAAATGACGAAAAATCAAACACTATAACTCACAGTCATTATAACCAATAGTCATTTTAATTCATCTCTATTGGCATGTATAAGGGCACCAAATGTGGACAATAATGAGCCATGAGGTAGTTTTATTGATCCATCTGCAAATGTGTTGAAAATACAGTAAAATTCTGTTATACGAGGGTGGTCTGAAAAGTTTCCAACCCAACAAAGATACAAGACATTTTTTCTGAAAATTTTTTTTATTTTTCAACATATGTAGTATCCTTGTAGCTCTAACCTTGTAATCCTCTAACCTCTAAACTTGTAATCCTTGTAACTCTACACACTTCTCCCAGCGATGCTCCCATCCAAATAGTCCTTGACCTTTTTCTCTGCAAAATAATTGTTCACGAAGGTGATTGCCTCTTCATTTGATGAAAATCTCTGTCCTCCGAGCACAATTTTTAGATGAGGGAACAAAAAGAAGTCGCTTGGGGCTAGATCTGGTGAGTA
>WURS02018748.1:0-12043 GCA_011762765.2 Rhinocypha anisoptera | reverse complement strand
TGAAGAGGGATTATAGGTAGGTGTAATTGCTCATCAAAAACCTACCTTAATCGGTAGATTACCCTTCATCATCATCGTGAACGACTATAAAACATGTTTCCGTAGAATGTCGATAAACATGTGTATATATCTCGTAAGCCATTGCAAAGGTGTTTGAACGCACTCTTTAGGAATCAGTCATAAAATGAGCACAATATTGCTGTGAGTTACTTTATTTCTTTTCCCCCACGTCTTTGTATCAGAAGTAACACTTATGCATTAATAGCTACTTCTTCATGAAACGGCATATTCAATACGCAGCTCGTGCCGTATTAAAATAAGTCGTAAACACCTGGCGGCCAAAATATGAACATGAATCGGAGCGAATTAAGTCACTATAGCCACCTCGCGGCCAAAATTTGAAGATGAATCGGATCGAATCGGCTGAAAATCGGAATCGTAATTGAATCGGAATCCTAACTGCATCAGAATCGTAACTGAATGCAATCGGATTAGAAATAAATCGATTCATAATCGGAACAAAATAATCGGGAATAGTATTAAAATAATCGAGTTCCGAGTGAATCGAATCGAAATCGTCAATTTATAGATTCATCGTGAGACCCCTCGCGGTGGGCACATATCATCGCCACCACGGCACACCAACCCTCGGCCGGAGGTCGGATTTAGCCCCTTGAACCTGGCCATCTGCATGTAAGGAAGACCCCTTCAAAGAAGATAGATCGTTTTGGAGATACAGTTCAGGTTTTTTTACGGTGTGGGATTTCATGATTTTATTCTTACGAAAAGCTTTTAAACCACAACAAAATATTCCCCCACGATACGATCCCACTCGACTATAACGACATCTTCTGACGTGACATAACGAACTTCGAAATCCGGATCGTGTTGTCGAATATTTTGTTGTGGTTTGTAAAAGTTATTTTTTATAAGAGGCCACCTTTCCCCTACTCTTCTCCCTTGCTACTCCCGATCCCTCCCGAGTGGTCCGGCCGACCTCGGAATCTGCTAACGCACTTCCCGCCACCGACCCGACCCCAGTCAACCGAGGCGAAGAAAGCGCGTACGTCCCATATTTCCCCTTGTCCGCTCTCAAGCCGCAAGTGCAGAACCAGTTCGTTGTCACACAAAAAAATTAAAATGCTAATGCCCATCCGTCTTAATTAAACGATCCCCCAAATGTTATCGCGATGACAACCAAACGGCCCTGTTACCTTAGGAAATGAAAATAAATCATTTAAATAAAATTAGAAAATATAGAAATAATCGGTCGGGAATGAACCAGAAAGTCGAACGTATTACTGGAGAGCATTTTCGCGGGAAATGGGCGTTTTTGCAAAGGCAAGAGAAACATTGAGAAAGAGAGAATTACTGATAACAAGTGATTTAATAAATTTAAATAAATATGAAACATTTGCTTTTCGTATCTTAGGGATACAGCTTAGCGTTTTATTATCTGGAAATATGTCCCTGGGAGAGCAGATGCAAGTAGAGGTTTTGGAGATACAGTTATGGATGTATGTGGCGAAAATTATGTGGGCCGAATGGAAAATAAACAATGACATTGATATTGGTAGGAGAAGGGATATGGAGATTATGTGAACAATTAAAGAAAGTAGATAATGCGGGCGATGTAGTAATTGAAACGCAATGGGACTTTGACTACCACGTTGAATGATATAATTTCAGGGAACTTGGGCCGGATAAATAACAATCAGTATTTTTTTCTGGCGAGAATGGAGATGAAAAGAACTTGAGGTGGAAAATTTTTAGCTCATCCTAATTAATTACGATATGCACTAATTCTATTGGGTCTAAAGTCCTCAATGATACGCAGTAATTTACAGGGTCTATCTAACACTAATTGCTAGAGTTATTTCAGCAATAATAATTGTCCCGTTAGGGTCGAAAGACGGCGGGAGAAATGATTGATGCCACCGTTAAATTTCGACAAGTGCACTTGTCTTCTTCTTCACAAACAGGGATTTCGTACGTCAAAGTTAACTCCGAAAAACTTTCGATTGCTCGCCAAGTGTCACGCGTCGAGACTCGCCACTTTACCTTGAGCAGCGCCGGCCCAACACATGAAGAACAGAACCCATTTGGCGGTGCGAAACTTCCTCAGGAGCTTCGGCCGTAGCATCCAACAGCCACAGTCCTCGGCGTCGTCGTCGTCCTCCAAATCGGTTGACCCCTTGGTCGGAGGGGTCCCCAGGACGGACGACGTCGGCAACACGGCATCCTGATCAGGAGAAAAACAAAAGAGGGCGGGATTGAATGAGTGATGCTTTCCTTCGTCGAACAAATGAACGACGAAGAATCAGTGTTGCACTTTTAGTTTGTTTGTTAGTTTCTACCCCCATTTGAAAACATAAAGAGAATAAAAACGGGGGACGACCTTCAGCGAGGGATTAAGAAGAGATTGATACTGGAATGTGTGTGTTCTCCGACTACGCTTACATGAGAATTAGTGAGTCATTGCCACAACTTCATAAGATGCTAAATTATGACATTTTGGCTGGGAAACCAAATTATTTAAACTTGGAAAATTTTTATTTATCGATATTATCATGAAAATATGATCGAGATAGGAGGTGAATTTCAATCCTGTTCATTTTTCAACTGAAAAACACGAAAACCAAATGACAGTAGAAACTGAAGTTTTAAAATCGATTGAGTAACGGTTCTTTTGATAAAGCTTAACTCTGTAGTGCACCAAATACTGAAACCTTAAACACGCTCAAAGTTTTCATTTTTCCCGCGAATATCTTCCATTTATTAAGTGCCGTATACAGGCATTATGGCATACCTACTTGTCAAATAACGGGGGGGGGGGCTGAAATTTAGGGGAGGCATTGAATTTGGCATGAACTCAGAAGTTCAACCGATTCTTAGTCATGTTACTTCGCAATATTAAGGAGCATTAGAACAAGTCCGAAGTTAAACTTGAGTAACCACAAAAACTGGATCCCGAATTGATTTTACATTCATTCAATTAAAATTTACTTTGAAAAGGTCATTATTAGCCATGCGCTCGACTTACGAATCGATACTAGTTTTGTGCCGTAAACACAGGGATTTATCTCAACTCAACGTAAAAATGAAATAGAAATACTATGGCGGAGATCATTTTCCGACCAAATTATCGGAAAAGATGCCTCTCGATGTATGCGGTGACCCAAAAATTTATTTACGTCATTATTTTCATGTTTTAATTTTTCCGTGACTCAAGAACCAAACTGTTGACACACAAAAAAATCCATCGGCGGATGTGGCCTCGCAGTCCCTTTGAAGATCTTCGACTGTCTCAGATCTATCTCCATGAATGCGACTCGCCTTCTGTTCCTTAATTGGAGCTTCCTAGAGGGTAACCTTGGAGAACAGCGTCGGAGGGATGAGCGCACACTTCGCCCACCCCATTGTTCCTCACTCCAGCCCAGAGTCTCGTCGAAAACACTCGCGAGAGACAAGACGCCAAGACCGACCGCAAGAAGGAGATTCAGCTTTGGAGGCCTTGGGGGCGAGTTTCTGGGGTTCTGGTGAGTCGGTCTGATGTTGACTCGCCGTAACCAAGTTCAGTGAGGCACTTGAAGCACGTCTAAGAGCACGCCGACAGCTGCCGTTCAGAGCTAAGGGTGTACGAGTACTAACGAATATGAAAGACGAATACTCGAGTGAAAATGTAAACCCGTCTGACCCTGGGGCGGATGTGTAGTAATCACCGAGAGAAAATAGGAAAATTCCGAAAAAGAATATTACATGCCGCATTTAAAAAATATTCTTGAGAATTCCCTATGAAAATCTGCGTCTCGTTCACGTGGGAAATGGAATATAATTCTCACGGAATATGAAAACGCTTCTCGTCCGATGCATAAGGTGAAACAGTTTATCGTTCCGTCCCGACGTAAGGAGTAATGCACACAATACCCACGTATGAATCGGAAGATTACTGCACAACACACCGGGAATCGAAACGGTTACATTTAATTTTTCCACCGCACTAACCTGGTCTTACAGGAGGACGGAAATCGAGTTCTCTGTCATGTCCTTTTAAAATAATGACACACATAGAAACAACTCAAGGGCTTAAAGAAAAGTTAAAGGCAACTTGTTGCGGACCCGTAAATAGAATTCAGAAAATAAGAAGTGAGAGGTCAAAGATTGAGGATAGTAACTGGAGAGAAAACGATTTGCATAAACAAATGATGAAGCAAAAGTCGACTTGTGGAGATGGCCAATGTTGGTAAAGACGAGCGGAAAAGAATTTTCAGTACACGCGAGAGCTTTTATAGAACTGCAACGTGAATAATCTAATATCTCTCTGACAAACATTTTGAAGAAGCCATTAAAACGGAGAATACAGAAAGAATGAAAGCAAATGATAAGGAATTAGTATGACCTGTAAAAAAGTGCAGGCGGGGTAACCTTCTCGTCTCCCGATCTGGAGCTCGCGGGTTCGAAATCCGTATAGGTGGATTTTTCATTCCCAAACTTGGGCATAGGTGCCTGTGTGTTTCGTCCTTGAAAAAAAAAGAAGTCATACTGTCCACCGTAATTGGCCTAGTGCTGTTTGTGGGTAATCAAAAAATTAATAAAAATAAATAAACCGTAGTTAGAGCAAATACTTGAAAACAACCGAGAGTTATCTGTTAAGAATAAAGTATTTCAAGGGTTAAACATGTTAATCATTAAGGTTACTACGGCTGTAGCTGCAAGCTTGAATATGAATGATCCAACTCTTTGTACAAGCACGCTCGAGCGACTTTAGGATAGGTTTATGCAGGTATTATCCTACAGACACTCAAGTCAAAAGATCGATCATGCACGATTGTCGACCTTGCAGTTAAGTCTGTAGCCACCTTAAGAAAATAACCATAATTCTGGTTGTGTGATAGTTACAAGGAGAAATAACTGTTTGCTGTTGCCACAGTTTTAACATACCTTATAAAAACAAACTTCACCGTGTGAGTCTCCATTATTGAATAATATTTATTTTTGCTGTGCGGATAGAAGCCACGGTTAGTAACGAAACATGAGCAAAGAAGTAGCTGGTCACTAGAATCTCTACTGAGTACTCAGAAATCCTATATTCAAGTCTCTAAAAAATGTACTGAAAGCATTCTAAAATAAATTTTCTTTCAGGGATGGGAAGCTAAAAACTCGGCATGCTTTATAAAACAAATATGTCAAATCGGAATTATAACACTAATATGTGCAACTGCAAAAATGCCATTCCAATTCATTCAATTCTGGGGAGCATGAAATAGTTAGCTGGGGAGCATGTACAATAACATAATAATAATATTAATTAGGAATAATAATATTAAAGAGACAAATCTTTTGAATGACTATTGCGGGAGTTTTCGTTCGATGGAAATGCGAATTAAGACGCTCATAAAGAGATTTACGCGAGATCCGAAAAACATTCAGAACACAACGGTAATTTTCATTGCTCCTGGGGGAGCATTTCACACTCGGAAAAGACCTCATTGGGGAACAAGATGAATGCCAAAAATGAAAGTAAATGGATGGAATTTTGTAGCTTGGAAGTGAGGATGATAAAACCGATTGGTGAGGGAAAAAAGAGAGAGAGATTAGTAAGTTGACTCCTTGGCAGAATTTGAACGATAAACGCCTATCAGAAATGAATATTATCACAAATAGATCATCACACCAATCAAAATACACAAGTTTCCGAAACTCTACACAGATAAAACCGAATACTTGAATACACCTTATAAATCACAGTAAACACGAAGGTCGAGGTGATGGTAAAGTTTAAATGTGACACTCATCCCAAAAGAGGTGTGTAAATTCATAGATAAAGGTGGCGGTTGGAAGGGTGTCCTCTCCCTGTGCTCTACCCCCAGAACAGCTGGTACCAACAAAGTCACTCATTGGGGTACCGCTGGCCTCAGATCAGAATGGTGTTTAGAAAAAAATTATCATCCTGTAGGAACCAGTTCACATGCTTACAACTTACAAAACAATCACTTTGTTCACCTCATTACTATTGTGGCTGATACCGCAAGCTCCAGGGATTAACCTTTTCTCCTCGTCCGCCTTTTCCATTGGATAACGGAAGTCACAGCCAGGTTCAACTCACTTTGCAGTCATTAAAATTATGAATGTTGACAAACAGTCGGTATATCTGCAATGAGGATGAGAGTCTATCATCTAAGAACCTAAAATACGCTCTAAATCGGGTCTTAGAGAAAAAATTCACTGAGGAAAGTCGCACTAGGTAAGCTGGAATCAATGCTGATCATGGAGTTTGTATGGTCCTTGTTTTATCTTGACTGAGAGGCAGACACACTTTCCGGGAAAGTGGTCGAAACATGAGATAAAGTTTGATAAGAGATGTGACAGCAAAGCGAGAGTGGCAAACATTTTTATGTTAGGGCGCATGGCCATTGAACACCTCAAAACGAATAAAAACACAAATGGACCTGGAGGGACCCGAGGAAGGATCCGAACCCGTGGCCTTTGGATTAGCCGCTCCCATCAGGTTACTGGCACGTATGTTGTGACGCTTATTTTGACTCGACGTTAATTTCCCACTTTTTGTATTCTTATTTTTTAGTTTGGTATTTCCGTCGGTCGGTATTGGTGGGAAATCTTCAGAATGGCCGAAATCGGGAATATAAGCCTCTGGAGAGTGATCTTTCTCTTTCCCTACTCCACCTTTCTGTTCCCCCACGCATCCCCGTCACCCAAGCCGAAAAATAATCCAATCCTCGATTCGGATTCCTATAAAATGACAATCAGGGAGGTGGGGGCGGGCGGCGCAGTTCTATCGGGGCAGTCAGTAAGTCCGGTGCGTTTTAGTCCGACGTGAGGGTCAGTCAGCATGCTCGGGAAATTGGCGCAAGTGCCAGTAAAGAGTTAGATTTCATAAAAATAATATTTGGGAAATGTAATGAGAAGGTAAAAGAGTAATGATACTTCACACTTGTTAGATCTCATCTGGATTATGCCTTGAGAGTGTGCGAGATCCTTATGAGGAAGGATGAATGTTGTAATTAGATCGAGTGCAACGTACAGCAGCAAGACTGGTGAAAGATTGTTATGATCAACGTAGCAGTGCAACGATGTATTTGGAAGAGTTAGGTCTCGTTCGTCGTAGGCTAAATTATGGGTTAAATTTATTGTGTAAATTAGAAGCAGATTACTTCAGTGAAGAGGTTAATGACGTATTGTCCCGTCATACTACGGTAGATCATATCACGCAAGTAAAATCAGGGAAATGGCTTGTACAACGGATATAGTTAAAATCCCTCGTATGAAAAATATCAAAATAAACATGGTCCAAGAGTTATTTAGGCAGGTAGGAGGTACCGCATTTATTTTTAGTTATTTTGTATGAATGTTAACTATATGAAGTTTGACATTTTCCCCACATGGTGACTAATGTTTTTCCATAAAAGTTTTCCATGCAAATAGTTTCCTTCTGTGTCAATAATTTCTAACACTCGCATGTGGTAGTGAATGTATGGTGATGGCTCACCCCCTGTTACACACCCTTGCGGCGGTTTCAAGATAATGTGTAGCAGTAGAAGTCAGCCAAAATGTAACCGAGGGCGACGCGCAAGGTAGCATCGTAGTCACCCCACCCCGTCACCCCGAGACTCATGGGTAAGGGTATACCGGCTATTTGAGTGACACCAAATTATTAAATAATGCTTTTTTCCCAAATGCCCTGCAGTATTATTCGTTTGCCAACACCCGGGTCATATTCTGAGACATGATGACTTCTTGAAGATGAAAATAGAAGCCAAAAGTCGTGAAGGAAGGCCGAGGGGCTAATTATAAGGAATGTCGGAATAAAAGTCGACCGGGTTAGCTTGGTGGGTAGCGTGCTCACGGGCTATTTTTTTTTTGGAGGTGGTGTGGGAAATGCATTTACGCACCCCCAGGGACTCGGCCTGGGTTCGTTAGCCCACCCAAAGGTCGCGGGTTCGAGTCCCGCCCAGGGCATGGGTGTTGTGTTTGTTCAGGTGGGTTTTTTTCTCAGACGTGAAGAGGTGCGAAATGACCATAGCCGTCGAAGCACCCAACAATAAATACAAATACTCGGAATGGAGACCTACCACCAAGGGTTAATAAAATTAGCATTAAATTGGGACAAATGGAAGGCAGCAGTCACCCAACTTTCAGATTGAGAGAATGATGAGAATAAGGGAACCTAGATAGTGGTGTAACACAATGACCAGAACGTAGTCTGGAATAATTTGGGGAATGGGATTGTATTACTGCTCCAGAGAGGATGCGGTCGCAATCAAAGGGTGCTCCAGCTGCAAAAAAAACATAGGGAGGGAGAGCACGAAACTCACTCGAAAAAATTAACTTCGACTGGGAAAAAATTCAGCGCACCACTTTGGAGTCAAAGTCCATCGTTTACAAGAATTTTGTAATCCGTCGGAAGGAAAAAGTAGACATTCCTCCCTCGTCTTGGCAAACATTTGCTCTTTCCATAATTTGAGTAAACGAGAACAATAAATATAAAAAAGGTCCATAGCGATAAATTCGTTTATTAATTTACTTGAAGGTCGTAAATTATAAATGAAATGGAAAGAGCAGTACGGGAAGACTTTGGAAGAGATGGTACCGCGACAAGAAAAAGATCCAAATACACGGAGCGAAGAAATGAGGACGAAGTTTTGAGGATGAATTCAACCAACTCCTCGTGAAACGCTGAATCACTTTCAGACTTACACTCAAGTATTTGCTATGAGGGTCCCATTTGGCAGGTCACCGCCTGCAATCCAATTCATTCACCGGACCCTCAACAAGTTCACTCTTTCATGTTGATTGTCATTTTAAAAAAAGGCTTTTTACATCCGATGTATTCATACCCTATGGCCCGTACGTTATTTTACATTTCAATCACATTAGCCTCTTTCATTAGCCACGTGTAGATGGCGAATGATAGCTAAACGGCAAGACCACTTATGAAAGATTACCAACAGTTAGAAACTCGGCGCTTATGCAGGACTTATAGACATGATAAGAGAAAGAGCCATCAATGTGCAATTGATAAATTTTTGTAATTACTACGTACATTTGTACTAATATCTACTAGCTCATTCAACTATAGGTACTCACTTAACATTTTTTTCAGAGACTGTAATCACAGAATAAAAGAAATTGATCACAGAAAATAAAACAAAAAGGCACAGAACAGGGATCTCTGGTGTTTTCAAGGCCTCTCTTTAGCCAGTGCAAATTTTCAAACAAATCCACGTCATTCGAAGGGTAAATTCAAGTTTTTCCACAAGCCATAAAAAATCACACGTAGCCTGTGTAGTAGGAATACAGAGCTCTGTTACACACTTCATTCGACTTTGGGTGTAAAACGAAAAGAGTTTTCTGATGATCAAAGTTTCCCTCTGACCTTTTATAGTTATTACATCCCAGGGCAATCTAAAACGGTTGAGCTCGGCCAGGTTCGATAAAAATCTACTCGTAAGCTACCTGAAGGACCATTAGAGAAACCGATGGCTCCATCTCAACTCCGATGCATCGTCCTTCACCGGGAAAGTAATTTTTAAGGAACCCACAAAGTTTTCTGGAAATAATTTTTGCCGGCAGAAAATGCGCCCTTGCAATGGTGTGACCTTCCGCGTGTGGGATATCGAGAGATTTTTATCGCTACGATCTCTTAAAACATCAAGGTGTCACGGGAATCATTCAAGACACGGTGGAAGAACGCTGTAGCGAAGGAAACTTCCAAAAAGTTTTAGTTAAGAGTCACGGAGGGAATGGCAAACGATACAAAGGGAGATTTGGATTAGCGAAGGGGGACCCTCCGCGGAGTCTGAGGGCAGAGGCCAGATTCGTGAGAAACCTTCGGTGGTCCACCTACAGAAGGGGATTCTGCTGACTCACAACCTCCAGGGCTGCTCCATACAAACTCACAACCTCCAGGGCTGAGGGGAATGGGGGTTGAAGGAGGGTTGGAAAACAACGGAGATCGTACTATGAGGATATCATCACCACCATCTCTATATTGGGTTAGTATTAGCATCAAGCCGATATTGGATTTTTATCACCGATCATTCTGAGTAATTCGTAGACCACAGGTGTCTCTCCGTAATTATTAACCATTAGGTCATTCCAAATGCGAGGCTAGAGAGTTCCCCTAAGCACCTATGAATATAATGGGTTGGATGAGCAGCATATGCCCATATACCACCCGTACTTTCTTACGGAGGTCGAGTACGTAGAAAATCACACAGGACTTTAAGAATTTAAGGTATCCAAATACTTAATCCGAGATTTGAAACCGAGACCTTACGGCCATTGTCAGAATGCCCTAACATTAAGCAGAGAGACAGACATAGAGAAATTTTTTATGATACACTACGTTACGTAATGGACGATGAGTATCGTATACAATTATCGTTGGTATTAACCAATATTAGTGAAAGGCTGCCGTGCTGATATGTTGGAAAAGTTTATTTCTCACATATAAAAATCGCATTGGAAATTATTTCATATAAATATCGATATCCATCAATGGTATTTTCATGTTCTCATCCGTAGCAAGTTAAAGTGCTGATGTAATGTTCTCATTTCCGTGATTTTAGCTGCCAAAGCCACTGAGTCACAGGTACGTAAAACTTTTCTATAAAATAGTCTTAAAACGGTTGCACAGGTGTGACATGAAATTATAATGTATCAAGGTTCGCTTTAGAGAATATCCAGTCAACCTGGCTGCATTTATAATTAATTTCTCCGCATTTACAGAAAAACATAATGGTGACATTACTTCCCTAAAAGTTGGACACAGGATGCACTCACAACCGTGGAGATAAAATACTCAGTATGGAATTTTGAGATGCCAATAAATAGTATCATTGTAGTTTTTTTATCAAATTCGTACTGCATAAGATTGCGTTAACTTAAAGATACGTTTCAGTTAGCATGTTACAAGGTGAAAATTCATTCCTCAAACTTTCATTGCTTATATTGTAAAGTTTCTGCACAAAAAAAATCTTAATACCGTGTATATTCACGCTAATTTTAAGCAATGTCGTAACTCGTAAAGGATTATTCGGATCTGATACGGTCAGTAATCGACAGATTTTTTAATTTTCTATAACAACATTTTCCTGTAATCTACGTCGCAATTTTATTCTCTACTGCTTTCTTTGTAAATATTTCACTTTTAACTATCCAGGAAGTCCTATTTTGAAAATACTTCCTCGGAATAAGAAAATCTTGATGATTCATATCCATTCACAATGATAGATGGATTAATTTGAAGCATTATAAAATGCTTAAACCGCAATAAATCACTCAAAAATCGACTTTTCATAGTAAATTGTTGCACATACAAAACATTGCAACTGGAATTTTGGAAGTTCCGGTGCTTCCAGGAAAAAAAATGGTAATTCTCTCTAATACATAATTTGGAGTCGATGTTAAATTATTTGTAGTATTTGACTTCGATCGAAGAACATTCCGATAATTACAATCAGCGTATAAATCGTCGGGTTGATTTCTTGAGTTTGTGGTCATAAGAGGATACCATCCTATAATCGAGCGTGATGAGCGTACTCGTATAATAATCTATCTTCTGACGATAATACAAATTGCGATAAATACCCGAGGAAATCCTATACACAACTTTCAATTATCTTTTTGTGCTTTTTTATGCTACGCTCTTTAAAATTATAAACAAAAATTGGAATATCCCACTAACAGACAAAATCTCCTTCAATAAATCCAATATGTTAAAAGTACTCACAGTTTGCTTTGTACCTACTTATTTGTAACCATAAATAGTGACGTAACACTGATATTAAACTTAACATTGGCTCCAAGCGTCTCCGAACCACGACGTATAACATCAATCCCTTCGAAGCACTGAACGGAGCGACCCACCTCTTCCACCTTAGTGCCTTCGCCGGCGAAGACGCGACGCAAATCAATTGCAACACACGTGTGCCCCACAGATGTTTCCTCGCAGTCGGTGAGAGGGCGTTTGACCAAGATGACCCCTGGTGGAGGAGAGGTGCGAGCACAACGAGAAGGCGGG
>WURS02018737.1:0-12043 GCA_011762765.2 Rhinocypha anisoptera | reverse complement strand
ATACAATTACAAATTCATCAAATCGAACTTACCAGGGCTCAAATTTAATGTCGTGGAATTACCTACTACTATCTTATCCTTTTAATTCTCTTAAAATATTATATTAGCTTGTAGATTTAAAAAACGTTTCGGCCAACTTTGGACGCTCAAAATGACACAATCTCAAGTTGCACACGTGTGTGTTGTGGAGGGGGGGGGGGGGGAATCTTCTTTCACTCCCCCCCTACAATGTAAAACAGGTCCCATCCATTCCTCAATTATGTCCCTAAAATCAATATTTGTTCTGTTCTTGTTTCTTGGACTAAACACCCATTCCCAGGGCAGGACTCGAAACCCTGACTTAAGGTCAGCCAGAGAACATGCTGCCCACAAGGCAAACCAAGACAGCTTGAAATACAGTGTACAGTGATGGGCTTGTAAATTTACAATGCATCTCTTTATTTACCACTTCAAGAATTAATTTGGATTTCAAACATTAGTTTGTTTTAAAAGCAAATGATATTGATTATTAGCTATATCCCAATTCGAGTGAATTGAGGATTGATTACCTCACGTTCTATTCTCTCGACTTTCCTCTCCTCCACTTCAGGAATGAAGCTTGAATAAAGCAGAATATCAGTTAAAGAATAGGTGGTACAATATTGGTTTCATGGGAGGTAGTTATTACGAGGGCTCAGTTTCATACTGAATATTTTGGACGGCGTGTGATATTTCTAAAAGTCTTACTAGTTTGTCCAAAAACATTGGGAAGCTCCCCACAGATGACCTTCATAAGCAGCAGAAATGTTGTTAACATTCAAAATCATGCTCTTATAACAAATATTGGTAAGATAAACCACAACTAAGACACTAAAAGATTTCCTTATCAAGCAGCAGCATATTTATTAACCAATGCTCACACAAACAGAAAAATGTCAGGTTGTTGGTTATTTAACAGTATTTCTAACTCAGAAATTTTGTTTCTCACACACTGAATGTTTCAATGAATTATGGTCCGGTTGGAAGCCTGACCTGTGAAATAGATTGTTGCTAGTCACTTCTGATTTGGGTCTGTAGCCTCAGTGTCATTATATGAGGCAATCAAGAATTAACATTTTCCAAAGTACGTAGCATCTTAAGGAAACAAATCAATTGACTACTACACCAATTGGACAAAGATTGGGATTCTATTAATTCATAAAGTACTGTTAATTATGAGTTTTCACATACTTGGAACTAGAGACCCTTAAGTAGAGGATAAAGAGGGAATGCCTTTCTACAATTCAAAACAATCAACCTTTTTAACTGCACTGCAGTAGATAATAAGAACTTCAAAAGCAATATGGAAAACCTATACTTGCAACAAATACATTTTGTAAACATTAGATTACAAGGTTGCTTTTTAGTACCCAACTTTTCATTTCTCACACAACTCGATTCTTAAAAAATTAAAGACTCAGAAAATTGTAAATGAAGCAAAAATACATTATTGAACCTTTTAAACCTCATGCAAAGTATCACTGCTCTTAGATAGCATAAGAGTAATTCATGGTCATGAGGTGATCAAAGGACACACAAGGGTGTACCTTTCATTTATCAAAACTTTGTCATTTCAGCCTAAGGGTAATCCTGGGATGGGAGCAAATAGGGTGCAAGTTGTGATAGAACAATGACGATGTAAACCCCTCTGCCTGATGTAAAAAAAATTGTTTGTGTCGGCATATTTGTCCTCCCGAATGAAATAATTCTGATGCTACAGAGAAAGGAATACTATAGGACATCACGCGCGGTCTGCTCTTGGAGAGTTCATTTACTCATTCTGTGGTTTTGTGGATGAGGTTATTTCTCTCCAGACATGTCACAATGGGAAATCTTCATCATTCCAACACAATCATGATCAAATCACAAGCATGCCAAAGAAATATTATTTCTGTGAAATTCATCCAAGTATTGGGTAATCTAATCTCCACTAATACTCTTGTCTAAGTAGATCAAGCACTTGAATGCAGAGATAAAAGCTGCATCGTGACTGTATACTTACATGACTGAGGACTACATGATGTAGAGAGAGACAAAACTTTTTTTTTGTCATCTCATTTTCAGGGGTTCCTTAATTCAGCACAGTCCATTATTCCAAATAATAGTGTCCTGTCCAAATGGCCACAGGAAGGGGAAAGGATATCAAAGAAAGGCTTGCACAACAACAACCTGGTGCAAGAAGAGGGGGCAGCAGAAAACAGACAAGGAGAATGATAGACAAAAAATAGTGAGGCAAAAAGATGACCTAAATGATGAATCCTGTCACGCAACAGATGCCATAAAAGAAGGCCATTAATAATTAGCCCGTGTGACATTTTTACAATTATTGGAAAGATGGGCATTCAACTTTGATACATTCATAAATGAATTTACAATCAATTGCAAGTTTAAAGGCATAAAACTGTCTTGCATGATAAAAAAGCCCTAATATAAAATGCAATAATTTTAAATTCTTGTCATCCGAATAATGACTTAAAGAATACTAAATCATTCCACTTATAAAATGAACAAATTTTCAACTGAGGAAATATTTGCAAAGCATTAACTACTGTCTGAATTTTCAAAGTTTTACTTTAATATGCGAATGTTCCCCACAAACAGGATTTTGGAAGAAAAGAAAAGAGGGTCAATCTCATGTGTAAAGAGTATTAATTAGTAAAGATTATTATTGAAATAATTTCCCATGACGTGTATATATTAACCAGTAAAAAATGGGAGAAGCATAACAATTCCTATGCATTAGTTAGATTCACTGAGTGACCTTTCCTGCTGGCAGTTGTGCTTGAATTTTCTTTTTTCAAATAAATTTAGCAATATGTTGCACGCATTTATAAACTTCGACAGTTAAATAAATAAAATTGACTGAGAAGGCTGTCAACACATCAAAGGCTCTAAAATCTCTATTTTTTTATTTAAATATATATTCTATCCTGTAAACGTTCAAATGTACTTATGAATTCCACTCACCTGCTTTGAAAGTAAGCCTGCTGTAGGGGTGTTATCATTAGACTGTGACTCAGGAATTGTTTCGCCTTCGTTCAATCGGATGCCTGGCCATCCCACCCACACACCTTGACAACGAATTACAACAGGAGCTACAGCTGTCACCAGTCCACCAGCACTAATGTAACCATACAAAGCACACACAATAGGAATTAATGGACACGATAGAACACTGGAGTATGTACTTCTGAGTAGTCTTAAACAGTGTTGTAGTATCTTGCAACTAATACATCTTTATTGACATGCACTTAAAAGCACGAACTAAATGGCTGCCAAAAGGATCACAGTGGTTTTAACAGGGCTTAATCAACTCAGATCTACCGTATGAATGTGGTTTGATTAGTAAAATGAAAACAAAGGTTTATTTAAAACGCCAAATGCTTTGCTCTATGACTTCAAAAATCCAAACAAACAAGAATTTAGAGCACCATCGATGTATTTCTTAACTCTGAAGAAGCACTAGATTCCTTTTTACTCCAAAAGAGTTTTCATATTATCCAATGAAAATGAATCAACGTGTAGTACTTTCCGTAGTCACGGAAAGAAGAAATTTCGATAATACAATACCTAGCTTTCCTCTCGAGCTCTCCGGCTTCCGTTCTCTTCAAAATAAAAGGTAACCTGTTTGAAATGACGATCAGCGACTTCACATCTACTGCAAATCCACTCATTTTCACAGCTAACTTTGGCCTTTTTACTGAAGATAAACTTCAAATAGAAAATATTTCAAAGTAAACCACACCTACTCCGTCTGTCACCATCAGCTGACCGCTCTCAAATGAAAAGCGGGAAGTACGATCCGCTTTTGTCCTTGCGAACAACCTTTGAGTTGGCGTGTTGGCGTCTTACTCAAGAGTTGAGGCATTTCTCCGATAACCTCTCATGAAGATTTTAGGTCAGAGCACTTCATAAAGGCGCGTTGATGTTTTTATATCCTAGACTTTTTTATGTGAAAGGTACTTTTATAACATATTTCTTGTAGTCGAAGTGAAAATAAATTATCATTTCATGGAAACGTGACCAGAGGATGCAATAAATGACGTCGCATGGTCTTAATTTATTCCGTTTTAGTTTGTCATTCATAAACTCTGGAATTCCTCGGAATTACCTTGCTTCATCCAGCTCCTTAGTTTCCGCCTTCTCTACAACACGATGCTTATTTTGAGCATTGAAAGTGGAAATTCATCAATAAATTCACTTCTCTCATGACATTGGATAACTATCAATTTTCTCAAAACGATGCGGTTTTTGTTTTACGGAATTAAAAAATAATTTAAATCCGCGCGGCATCCTATGACGAAATCAGGGTATCGATACTAGTTGAATTCGATAATTTATTGACTTTGCCATGTTACAACGGTTACAACATATATAGTAGCAAACGTACTGTCATAAATTTCACCTATTTTTATCGTTTCCCCATGGTTCGTCTTATCACCAGGAAATGAGACAGTGATACCTTCCTTTACACTGCCTTGAGAAGGAAGAAATATTTCTTGGTGAAATTGATACAAAGATAAAGTACTGAATAATGAAAATTCAAAATCTGTGGAATGGAATTTTCGCTTATGAATTAATAATTTTCAAATCCTCAGATTTGAGTCGAAATATTATTTCAAATTTATGCGTAGGCAAGTACTGCCCTGTTGCTAACTATTCAAACAGTTTTATCTATAGTACACATTGCTTATCGATGCAGGAGCAATAAAGGTAATCGTATGGTTTACCCTTTAATGTTATCTACAACATTCTATATAGCCGATATATAATGAGTTAAGTCAAGCTCTAGAGATAAATTCATCAATAACAAGCACAACTGATACCTACGAATAGTTTCATTCTGAGGTATGTAGGCAATGATGGAATCAAGTTCATCCGTGCTACCCACTAAAACATGATCTAGAACCTTTCCAGAATATATAATGCAGCTTGATAAAAGTTTAATATTTCAGGTATAAATCTAACGATGCGTGGATGATTGCCTGGAGTGGATTAAATTAAGTGAAAAATATTTGTTTACTAGCAAATGAAAGGCGTCTAAAGTGCGCCATAAAAGAGTTTATTCTGCTCTCGTCCCACATAAAACTTGGCACGTTAAACCTTTCCATAATTTTACGGCGACCAAAGATTACGAGGAAACGGCATCCGAGCGCATGACTGGACCAAAGGGGCAACCCTACAATCTATTTATTTATTCATCTGTTGCACAATAAATAAATAGTGACAGATGTCGTCAAGGTCACAGATGAGAATAATAGAATACATTACACAGATGTAAGACAATAGACATTATACTAAAAGCAATTATATTAAATGAGTTCATTAAATTATGACTACTGCGAAGGCACTAATTTATTCAATTAAAAAACAAGCCCAGAGAATACCTGACAGCATTTACTAGATGTTATAATGAAGTCAGTTTTGATTTTTTGGTCTTAAATAATGATAAAATCGATTTGTGCAAATGATAAAGATAAAAACGTCTAATATTTAGCAGCGCGATAAACGCCATTGCCATATTTTGTAAGGTCCTGTGTTAAATTCCGCTAAAATGCTGGTTTAGCAAATACTTGAAAGCCAGGAATTCCTGGTAAAATTGAAGTGATTCAGAAAAAGGTACTAGTCATTATCATATTCTGATTGTATGATTACTGCATACTATTAACATGTAGTTGTCTGTAAAACTGACCTTAATTTTCAAAACTGTGATGTAATTTCATTGGAAGACCTGCTATACCATTTTTCCTAAAAAAAGTTCAAGGCATGTCCATTTTTTTCCCAGCAAAAGAAATTGTGGTGGAAATAACTTTCCTCCCATAAATTACAACTTACTCCAACATTTATGTACATCATCTACATTCATTATGAAATCATCTAGGCACATCTCACCTATAGTGAGTCTTTGGGACGAGAAAGAGTGCAAATCCTAACAAGGATACATATCCAGTGTGGTAACCTAGCTATTTTCATGAGATTTAAACTTGCATGTGGAATTAAATGGTGTTCTATATGGCTGTGTAGAGGTTTTCCTGAAATTCAGAGATTGCTCATGTAAAAACCACTAACATATCAACAATGTATGCTCAATCAAATGCACCGACATTTCTGCAGTCTATTCTGCAATGAAATTGATGCTTTATACTTGATCAAAAAGCTGGAACATTTAGGTATAGGTTACCCTCTACTATCATGGATCAAAAGTTACCTCCCAAAATAGAAAACTGATTGTGAAAATTAGAGACATTTACTTTAAAGCAACATCTGGAGTACCACAAGGTGCTCATTTGTTCCCTTTGTTATTTAAATTCTTTTTAATGATGTAAAAAATGTCAAATACTCAAAGTGTTCTATTATATGCAAATGATTTTAAAAGTTCAAAAAGATTTCCTATAATGAAGACTGTGAACAATTGCAAGGCGATTTTATCAATTTTCTGTTGTGATAACAATGATTTGTCACTAAACCTAAACAAATGCAAAGTGATGAGTTTTCATAAGTCTACAACACCTATATTATATAGTTACCAAATTACAAAAACATATAACCTTGAACAAGTCAGTATCATTAGAGATTTAGAAGTATTATTGACTTATAGTGTTGATTTCAAAGAACACATTGAGCAAATTTTTTCAAAAGCCCTCAGAATGCTAGGATGTGTGAATAGAAACTTAATAGACTTCAAAAACATACATACCTTTAAAATAATTTATTGTACCATAGTTAGACCAATTATAAAATATTGTGCTACAGTATGGTCACCATACTGCAGCACTTGTGTAGTCAGAATTGAAAACATACAAAACAAATTTTTAAGACTTAGTGCCTTTAGATTTGGATGGTGACATTTGTTATGATTTATCTATTTTGAATTTAAATCAACTCTTCAATCATCGTAAAAATTTTCACATTTTTTTGTATACAAAATAATTAACTCTAAAATAGTCTGTTCTCCTCTCTTAGAAGCTATCAACTTTCGTGTACCCCCAAACATTTCCGCAATCAATCTCGCTTTAATATTGATTGGTACAAATCCAATTACTCTAAGTTCACCCCTATTAACACTGCCATGATGCTGTCCAATAAACACCCTCATTTAGACTTTTTTAATGATACACTCAGTGCAATAAAAAACAACACATAGGTTATATACATGACACATTACAATATCATGCCTGAAAATAAGATTTTGCATAAGATAATTTACATAAGATTTTGTAAATGTCATATATAAACTTTATGGGTGAAGGGTATTAACCCCAAACCTGTCAATAAAGATATTATTATTATTAGAGGCATAATTTCCGCGAGCAACTGTATGTCACTCGTTGCAATTATGCCTCTTTTTGTGTATCCGTAGGCAAAGATATTAGAGCTACCCTTACTAACCCCACTTTTTGGCCCAAGAATCTTTTAATTGGAAATTATTTTTTTCGGAGGGTACGCCCGGTAGTGGAAGTTGGATAGCTCGTCACATCAAACCTACTGCTGTTGCTAGTGCCAATGACTCTAGTGCATTTTCTGTTTCACGTGTCAATACCAATGTTCATGTTCAATCGTTTGTTAAAGTTCTTCATGTGAACATTCAGTGTTTACACAACAAACTTCTGGAGTTAGAATTTTCGGTAAGTGATTATAAACCTGATGTAATATGTGTGAACAAACACTGACTTGCATCTGATGAATTGTACTCACTGCGAATTTCAGGTGCTTAGTTGAATAATTTTGCCGTTCTGTGCATAAACATGGTAGTGTTTTAATTTTGGTGTCTGAAAATTTATGTAATACTTCAGTTGATTTCTCTTACAACTTCCTGAATGATGAGCAAACATTTGTATCTAGCCTAACAAGAATTTTTCTGGATGATGTTGATATTGTCACTATTTACTGTTCTCCCTCAAGTAACTTCAACGTTTTCCTCGCTAAATTCACTGAGCTATTGGAAATAATACACAGATTCTCTAAAAAATCCTAACCTGACATGTGACCTAAACTGCAATTTCCTGGAGAACTCCAGGGCAAAAATTGATTTGCACGATGTATTGCTAACTTATGATTTGAAATTAACCAATTCTGAACCAACAAGAGTTAGGGCAGATTCAGCAACTCTCATTGGCTATATTTTCACCAATATCGAGCTGCAGTTTGTTAAAACGGAAGTAATTAAGTCTCATATCTCTGATCACTTCCCACTACTATCATTTATTGCCATCAACTCACATCATAATGGTGTAATAACATATAGGAGATGCTTCTCTGATCAGAATTTGGCCATATTTTGTGAATTACTTAATTCCCATGACTGGTCCATTGTTTATAGTGCTGATTCATTCGACATTTGCTTTAACAATATTTACTCTTCCTATCAGCATTTTTTTTATACCTTCAAAATGAACCTAATAGAAGTAGAAAATCAAACTTGCCCATAAGAAAATTGGGTGACTGATAATATCCGCAGTCTATCTCGAACTATGAAAGAAGTAGCTATATATTATAGAAATAAATTGGATCCTGTCTATCGACATGAATACACATTAATTAAAAAGAACTATAGAAGAATCCTTCAAAACTCTTAAAGAAACTTCAATACCCATAGAATTTTAAACGCTAGCAACAAAACTAAGGAAATTTGGAGAATTATAAGCAATTCCAAATCTCATAAGAATTCGAGCTTTGATGTTAAACTTGTAAGCCCATCTGGTGATCCTTACATGAATAACATTCAAATGGCTTCCGCTCTGAATAGCTTTTTCCTATCACATCAAACTCTCCCTAACTTTGCTGCCTCTTTGGAACTTCCACAAGTACAATCACCGTCTAACTCATTATTTCTTCATCCTTGCTGTAATTTAGAATTAACGAATGCCATACAAACATTAGGCAATAAATATTGTTCAAGTCTTGATGGTATTCCAGCTATTGTTATTAAAAATCTTTCTGTTCAATTAAGCAACCATTACTATTCCTTATTAATGAATCTCTAAGGCTTGGGAAGTTTCCTTCACCTCTTAAGGTGGCCAAAGTTATACTACTTTTCAAAGGCAAAGGAAGTAAACAGCAAATGAGTTCATATCGACCAATTTCTTTACTCAACCAGTTTGGGAAAGTTTTCAAATTAATTTTTTACAATCGAATAATATCATACTTGGAGCTTCATAATCTATTCTCTTCCTCTCAGGATGGTTTGAGAAAATCAAAGTCAACCTCTTCAGCTGCACACCAAATTATTGATCAAATCTTATTTAATCTGGACAATAAATTAGAATCCTCAGCATTATTCTTTGACTTTTCCAAGGTTTTTGACCTTGTGAACAATGAATGCTTGCTACTGAAACTTGAGGGTTATGGCATGAGAGGCACACCCCATGAGTGGATCAAGTCCTACCTCCAAGGCAGAAGTCAGAGTGTTGTTATGTTTACAAATGGAAACAGAGTTGCATCCCAAAGAAAGGCACTCAATGTGCATTAGTCAGACCTATCACACCTGATGGTGTATGGCATTTTAAATGTCTTCTTTCTAATATCACCTGGTTCTCACTTTTAAAAATTAATGGAGAGGAAAATTTACAACTCTTCTTTACAGAATTTATGGGTCTCTTTGAGCTGTGTTTCCCAAAGAAGTTTTTAAGTTCTGGTAAAAGAACTCCTAAGATTACTCTTTTCACTTCTGACATTCTCCAACTAAAGGAGAAACTAGTTTATGCCCACAGGTTATATAGATCTAACAGCAATGAACCCAACAAAGATCTTCTTACTAATGCTCAAAAAGAGTACAATCAGCAAGTAACCCAATTCAAAAGAGGGGCTAACTGTGAATATATCTCCAGTTCTGACAATAAACTTAAGGCAGCATGGACTATAATTAAAAAAGCAGGCATTATTAAAACTTCTCCTGATCTTTCAATGTCTCCCAGACACCTCAACAAATTTTTTATAGAGATGGTTGAGGAGACAACCACAATAGCTTCTTCTTTTGATCAAACAAAAGCCACTTTAAATGGAAATGGGTTACACCAGATGAGATCTTTAAGGTTATTACATCTCTCAAAAACTTCAACAGTAAAGATATTTATGGCATCTCAAATAACCTTCTTAAAAGCTTAAATGAATCTATAATGGAGCCTCTTAGTATTATATTCAATACTTGCCTTCAATCATTTTTCCACAACACCTAAAATATTCTAGGGTGACTCCAGTATATAAGAAAGGCCTCAAAGATGACCCCAACTCTTATTGCCCTATTTCAGTCATACCAATCATTGGTAAGATCTTTGAAGTAATTATTAAATCACAGTTCAACAGCTATCTGGAGAATGGTGGGTTTTTCAGTTCATCTCAATATGGTTACCATAAAAGTAAAACTACCATACAAGCTCTTCAATATATCATCAATGTCATCCAAAACTCCTATGAAGACCAATTATGTTGTTTTAACCCTTTGTGATCTAACCAAGGATTTTGAATTTTTTTCCTACCCTATATTACTGGAAAAATTGAAATACTATGGGATTTCAGGAGTGGATCTGTCGGTTTTCCAGTCATATCTTTCTCAGCATCTTCAATGTGTTGAAATGGAAGGAGTGCAGTCCTCCTCACTCCCTACTCAATATGGTGTTCGCCAGAGGTCTGTCCTGGGACCCATTCTATTTTTAATAATGATCAATGATCTTCCATACAACATTCCCACAATTTCTATTCTCTATGCCGATGACACAACCTTAATTGATTCTCGTAAAAATGCCACCACTGCTTATGGAAGTGCAGATAATCATCTAGTATTGACTAATCATTGGTTTAGTGTAAATGGTTTTGTACTTAACAGGGAAAAAACTCAAAAGTTAATTTGCACCCTGAAATCTGCCCCAGGTAATATGAAACCAACAACTTGGGTTTTACCTCAATTCCAAACTAAGCTGGAGTGCTCATATTACTGCGGCAAATAAGAAGCTTTCTTTATTTTAAGAAAGCTTAACCTGTTGTTCCCCTCCGATTTCATGAGATTTATATATTTTGCTCCTTTTAACAGCCACTTGGACTATGGCTTGGAACTATGGGAGAATGCCCCTGACATTAAATTTGTATATCAGCAGAAAAAAAAGCTATTAGAATACTTGCTAAATCCCCATCTTGTGAACACTGCCGTTCACTGTTTATAAAATTGAAATTTTTAACTATTTACAGTATGTGTACAAAGTTTTGATGTACGTAAAGGAAAACCTTGATCTCATCCCTACAAGATGTGCAACTCACAACTACAGTAAAAGACACAATAACCTCCTCTCCCTAAATCAGTGCAGATTAACTAAAACTCAACATTCTATGCCAAGCTTTGGTATCAAAATTTTCAACCACTCACCAATCTCAGCTAAAAACACTAGTATGACTAAATTTAAGAAAGTAATTTACACCTGGCTTACTGTGCATTCCTTGTATTCTGTTGAAGAGTTCTTTACTCATACCACTTGCAATATTGTATTCTAATGTGTCTGATAAATTGTATGAAGGTTGCAGGTAAATTGTATGTTTTTTTTGTATACTCATGTGTGCTTGAACATTTGATGAGGTCTATGTATTTTCTAAATACTTTTGAACAATAGACACATCTAATCTAATTAAATCCCAGACAACTGAAGAGCAAAAATGAAGTGACTTTTCCACTGATAAAGAGATGCTCTATATAACTATGAGAGACTCAAAATTCTATGAAGTTATAAGGCCTCTGGTTTTTTTCTAACTAATTATCACCTTAAAAACAATGAAACCTGATTTACTTCTCGACGTAATCTACCTGCAGCCATACTCATTTTTCACAACGTCGACGCCATGATTCTATGGCCACAGTGAAGGCTTCTTTAGGAGTCTGTTTTGACCACTGGAAAATTGCTGTGATGCTGTCGGTGAGCGAGGCCGAGATTGTTTTGGTTCATTGCTACATGATGTTCTGCCTGCTTTAAACTGTCGCACCCATGAATGCACTTTCGACACATCCATGACTCCATCACCACATGTCTCCTTCAACTGGCGA
>WURS02018717.1:0-12044 GCA_011762765.2 Rhinocypha anisoptera | reverse complement strand
GTACTCACCCAATCCATGACCCCAAACCCAACCCCTCCCACCTTCCTTCCCTAACCATGGAAGGTATATACAGTAGAAGTCCACTATAGCGAGTATGGCTTATAATGAGAGTATCGCTATAGCAAGTGATCGTTTTGCATTGGTTGGTCCATGTGTTAAAACATAGGGAGTTCCGCAGGTTATTACAAGTGGTCACACCTGCACTATCGCTATTGCGAGTAGATTTTACTATAGTTGGTGTTCGGGTTGCATAAATCGCAGGATTCAAAACATGCATTACATTGTCATGACTCGCGAATCTACATTGTAATGAAGACTTTACGAGAGACTTTATGGTGATATTACGAGAGAAGACTTAGCGGTTTGATGTCACAGACTTTCCTGGGGAATGACTCAACAACTTATCTTGGAATCCGTGCATCAGCCTGTCATTTCCTGGTGCTATTTCATCCTTATAGCCGAACAATCAGAATAAAAGAACATATCGTATGGAGCTGTGAGCTAGACTTGCAGACAACACAGGAAAAGCCCATTTGTCTGTGTTGACCTCATCAGGACGGCCAATCTCTCGAGCCTCCTCTTATTTATGGAATCGTAATGTTTTTTATTTTTAAATTTATGGAATTGTTAACCGCAGGCCATACCTTATCTATGATTCTTCACGAAACATAGCCAAAGATGATACCGATGCGTGACGTACATTAGTTATGAGAGCATGACTTTTGGTGACAATATTTTTAATGAAACAATCTATTTTCAATGCATTTGTGGATGGATTGATACAACTATTTCATGGCTCACTTTCGCCTACTTTTGGTTCTGATATAAATGCCAAAAGAGGCGAATTTAAAAGACTGTCGGCTATAACGAGTGTGTTATAACGGGAGATTTTTCGTCATTTATCAGCTCTCGTTATAGCGGGCTTCTACTGTATACCAAAAAAGTTTGGAATAAGACACCTGAAGATGATACTATGTATTGAAACCCGGGTTGTGAAAGAAAATAAAATATTGAGTGGGATCACAAGTGTTTTTACTTTCCCTACTTCATTCACATAATTAACCCTGGAACCTCAAGGTTCAGTAAAATATTATTCACTGAGGAGGCTGTATCATGGTAGAATTCCATTATCAATATAGAATTGATAACTTGGTATTTCCATAAAATATGTATATATTTTGTGAAAAATTCATTTTGTGGAAATAAGTTATGAATTTTATATTGTTTCAGTAAAAATATTGCTAGAGAGCAAAATAATTAGGAACAAATTGTGAAAAAATCAGGAACCCAACAAAGTGACTTAACAGGTCTAGAAGTTGCACAAAAATACTTTAGCATTTCACAATTAGTTGAGATTGGACAATAAATTATATTTATTGTTGAATGTTAAATTATCAGAAATATATTCCAGTTTACCTACTGACACAATGGAATTCCACATCATATCAGCCTCCACTATTAATCAGAGTGAGAAGTCACTTTCATGAAATCAAAATTTTCAATTAAACAGTGAAAGTTTTCAAAATTATTAATCAAATGTAATTCAGCATATCCAATTACTAAGTAATGTCTGAGACGCCAAATTAAAAGGAAGAAATGATCACGGAGTTCAATAGGTAAAACAATAGTTAACCAGAAGGAGGAGGGGGGGACAAATATTCAAACATCAACACACCTGGCCTTCTTAGAGATCCAACACTTCCTATGCCACCACTGCTGAGTGATCCTGTACTTCCACCTCCCTGACCAACTCCACCAAAAGATGGCAATTTCCCACGACTAATGATTTTTAAGTCTCCTTCAATTTCCTTTTCATCCAAGAGGTAATTCAACTGTGCAGGAGGTGCTTTTCTTCTTTTTTCAGGTACAGGTATGGGATCATTTGGACGACGTCTTAGCTTACGCGTCATAACTGGTTTCACCTATTAAAAAATCATAAATTTAAACAATTTTTAAAAGAGACAACACTTATTTAAAAGAGAGTTAGATAAGAACTTGGAAATTGCTTTATATCAATGAAAACATTATGACTATGAAGCTAACCTGAACACAACCATTCTAAATGTGGCAAAACTCCCACAATGCAATTAGAGGAAAATTTAATAATTTCATCATACTTTATAATTATATTAATTTCATTCATTTTCATTATTCACTGGTTTCGGAATAATTTGAAACAAAACAGCAAAATAAACTTTCCCTGGTGTAAATATTGGCAGTGAGTCAAATTTTAATGTTCAAAAATAGTACTACATATGTATATATAAAAAAAACTGAGTACAGTAATTTCAGTGCCACAATCAAACATTTTTGTCAGTTCTTCAATGTCAAAGACCACTTCTCAGAGCCAAAACCACTTAACAAACCAGTCAAAGCATATGAAATCCATGCTATGTGTAGTGAACAATAGAAATAACACACAAAATGCATCAATAATAAAATTGCTGAAATCCATCTGCTTTTGGGATCTTTATATTGCAGATTTTGGAATCATGGGTTTTTTTGTTAAATATAATACCACATTTCATTTCTGCAATGAACATGCAAATAAATATTTATCAAAATTAGAATGCCCAATAGAATCATACATATAAAGGTTACAATAAGTACCTCTTTGCATATCACGAGAGATAAAAACTGCATTACCGCTGACAATGAAAACGAAACATTCAAGAAAAACCAAGAGATAGGGAAAATACAGAGGGTACATAACAATGTTTTGAGAAGCATGCAATAGCCTGATGAAAATTATTGTTCTGATTTCACTTTCAAGATTACCCACAGCTGTTGAGGCATGATCCCCTGATACTTCATTAAAAATAATAATAACTATCCCAAAGTGAATGCTGCTCACAATACCTCCAAAACATCTTCTAGTGTCAGAGATGAAAAGAAGAAATTGGCAGAGTTTATAAGCAGCTACAACTCAAACATATTCATGGTTTTAAAATCAATTTCCAATGTCCAAATCTCATAAAAGAAAAATATTTAGGGTTGTTAGATTATATAGGTGTAATAAATAATTTCATGCCATTTTGAAGATGTAAGTCCATAGCAGGTCAACAATAAAATGGATGTTAATGCTCTCGATGCCAAAGTGAAGTTGATATATGAAATCAAATATGAATGTTTTTATCTTAACTAACCACAGAATGGGTCATTCCACATAGTTAAAGCCACATATTATTACATTAACTATTAGAGAAAAGATTTTCAAGCCTCGTTTAAAAATAGAAAAATATTAAACAACCTTAAAAAATTATCACCAAAATTATTTATCATTAGCAAAGCATAAATACAGAATAATACCCTGGAAAAAAGGGATATTCACACAGCAAAACAGTTATAAGGAAGTCTGTTGTACCTGCTAATAATGGTGAAAACAGGGCCTCTTCAGACATCATTTACCATACTTATGTCTCATTGTTTACATTATGCCAGCAGGAAAAAGAAAAGCAGAGTGATTAGCAGAAAATAAAGAAATCCAATGTAAGATGAAATGGGAACTTAATATGGGCACTGATCCTCAAGTTCGAAAGTTCATCTCAGTAGCCAGAGGTACAATTAATCAAATGTATGCAACTGATTTTAAGGTGGGTAATAGACCTATTAAAAACTTTTGTAAATGAATTAATAAGTACTTGAACTTTAAAAACTAGGAAAATTACGCCTGTTTCCATGAGTGGTTACAATTCAACATGGAATAGCAAGTTACTTGAGCTTTAGCTCACTCAGGCTGGCCAAGGAATTAATATTAGTCTGGTACTTCTCCTCTAACAAAGGAATGAAATATAAGTAGAACAAAAACAAACTGCACTAAATCAGTATGATACTTTGGAATTGAATATTTCCTTGCTAAACAAAAAAAGAAAGAATAGCAGGTAATGGTAGTTACCAGGTCACATCACGGTGGAGTTTGGACATACTTGGAATTATTTTTTTCCAAACTAAAGACAACTAATAAGATGCAGCCAAAAAAAATTACTAATCCCACCACACCACATTAAGTAAATTACATACACATATTTAAGGACAAATCATAAGTATACCACATGAAGACAAAGTTTAAGAGATGCCTAATTCTCATAGCCCAAACTATATAGCATGATCTGACCAAATTTAAAAAGTAAGAGAGATAGATGTCCAAACTAACAGGTTATAGGAGTCTTTCTTTCCGTAGACAATATATTAAAGTAACCCTTACAAAATTATTTCAAAAACCTACCCATATTCATGAGGATATTTTTTCCATGTGGTAGAAATGATGAAGCTTATTCAGTCTAATGGTTCAAGATTGAATTTATTGCTAAGAAGACTGAGGTTAAAATGTAGATTAATATCACCAACTTTAACAGGTACATATACCTACATATAAAACATGGGTGACATACCATCATCCCCTGACACATGTTCTAGGGTCATCTTGCAAGGTATTCAAAAGAGGCATATGAATGCATCAAGGACTATTTAGTAAAATGCACCCAACTCAAACAGTTGCACCTAGAGGACACCCACATTTCACCACCTGTGAACATTCCGCCTATCTATAAGTACTACATATCTATTTCCTTCCTCCCCATCAATACATCATCCCAACACTTATGGTTTGCTAAGCCAAAATCAAGTGATAGCACCACTTAACCTTGCAGTCCTAAGGGTCAATTTACCTTGTTACATTTCCGCAGCGTGATTCCATTTCCATGTGACTATGCCTAGTAGCTAAAGTGTACTCCCCCATACTAATGGATAAAATCCGCCAGGACTGAGGAAAATCCTTGACCCACTGTCTTGCATCAGGGCATGGATATGCCCAAGCCTCAATGCATTCATAGAACTTGGGGCATGCAGCAGACAAACTTGACATTGCCTTAACCTCCAACCTCAAAGGGAGGGGAATTCCTACGTCTTGAAGCTCAGGTATCTGATCCTGGAGGAACTTGGAATAAGTCAAACTTCTCAAGAAGAAAAGAGCTGAATGAAAGGGTTTCATTCTATTTTGGTAGTTTAATGTTAAAGTTTAAAGTTAAAGAAAAGAAACTAATGGTTATCTCCCCTGCTCTACCTTGAAATATACAAGCAATAAGATGGGCTCAAAGAACGAGATTGTAAGGTTTTCATCTACAGAATGGCCTGCTGGGGATGAATAAGAGGAAAGTAACACAAAAATGAATTCTATGGATATATTAGAAAACTTAATAGTTCATTAGGTGTAGCGAAACCTATATTTTGGAAAAAGACTGATAAACAAAGCTAAATTAGACATTGATGTATTACCATAAACAGATGTATTAGAACAAAAGGTATTAAACCATAGAAAAAAAAATATTCAACTATAAAAATCTTTAAGTTCAATAGGATAAAAATTATATAACAATAGTAATGGTATTATAAGCTGTTTGTGCAATAGTTTAACAAATGAATTGTTCTTTGTCAATGTAAATCAAATATATGTTAAAATGTTTAGTTTTCAAATCAAATATACTAATGTACAAATGGTTACCAGTAGGTAAAGTAAAATATTGAAGTACCTAAGTTTTTGTAAGTAAGTAAAATAGCACTGAGTGATATATCAATGCACGTCTTGCTTTGTAAGTTTTTATGTAAACTGAACAGTCTCTTTATCTCTTGTGAATATGATTGCTTGGGTAAATTTCATTTGGAATGTACTCGTCTGAATAAATCGGCCTATTATTCACTAAACAATAATAAAAGGTCTTAATTGGGGTGATATTGAGACTAAATAGTCCCTTCTTCAACCTAACCCCTTGTCACAAATATAATATTACGTGAAAGTAATGTGAGAGCTTTTACAAAAAAAATAACAACATAGGCAGAAATTATACTATAATTATTAACCGTGTAAAAAGATATTTACAAATGAAGAGAGCTATCATATAAGTGCAAAAATCGAAATGTAAACAAATCTCTGGATAGCATCAATAATGAGCATTCCGAACTTTTTGTTCTTCTCAATCTCTTGAAAGACAACGTCTCTAAGAGTAGCTCTAGAATGAATATGCAGACAGAAATGATTAAGCACCTAAGTGAAGAAATCTGTGATCTAAACTCGAATTTCATGATGAATGACTCGGAAGATATACATTAGTGATCACATCAGCCGTTTTCAGTGAAGCTTCCGTCACTGGCCATAATGTCCGGACAGTGTGTCAGTGCCCACATCTACTGATGACAGCAATAGATACCTGGAAGTTCCTAATCATTAAAACCGTAAGAGTCAGGAGAAAACAACCCAATGGTAGTTTCAAATTCAATTCTAATGAGTTGAGAGCCCTTTCTACATATGCTCAAAATCTCCATTACAAAAGTAAATTCATTACGAAGCCAATCGTAATTTGATTATAATGGTACAAAGCTCATATCTTAAAGCCATAAAATATTTTAAGGGCCATTTTGTCAGTGAAAATAAGGCCACAATTGATAAAATTCTTGAAAAATAAACCAATATTATTAAAGACATTATGCAACATGGGGGTCAATATGTATACTAAACTGCCTGTGGAATTAAAAAATTCAATGTGCCTTATGACATTCAAGTCTAAGTTAATTTTTTTTGCTGGAAAGTGTTTTATAGTGCCAATGACTACACTTCCTCTTTCTGACATAGTTTAGTTATCTCTGATGTGTCCTATACTAATACAAATTGTGTATTTATGTAGTCCTTGGACAAATAAAGTTATTATTATTATTGAGTGAGAACTTTTGGATAATGTGAGATGTTAAAGGGCAAGAAGAAAGACACTATGCTTAAATTAAATGCATTATGCTTATGTAAATACTAAAACCGTGAGCTAATATTAAATTTCTAGTTTAGTGCATTCAGCGTGCAATATTTTATTCCATAATGGGCAAAACTTTTTAGTGAGCTCAGATGAGATGTGTGTAAAAGAAACATAATAAATTGGTATTTAAATTTTGACGACAGGAACTGGCGTCTTACCTCCATTGAATCGCCAGTGAGCTCCATCGTGTGTCGTTCGGCTTCTATTATTTTCCGTTTTTCTTCTAAGTCTGATATGAGATTTTCTCTTAATTCGATTTTTTTCTCCTCAAATTCTTTTGCCGCTGCTTTTTTCTCGTTTACATAGTCTCTTTCAACACATTCTATTTCGTATTCTTTCCAAATAGAGTTAAGCCTCAATCTGAAAAATTCACTGTTTAATAATTGACACAAAGGCGTGAAGAATATTTAAACACACTAAACTATGCTATTAATTAAACTAACCTCTCTTTACATGCAATATCCAACTTCCTCAATTTCTTGTTGTATTCAATGTGTGTACCGTCTTTCAACTGTTGCAGCTGCTTCTTAAGTGTTGCTAATTTGTCTTGATACATCCTGAAATAAAAAGACAACATAATTCCTGCAATCCAAAGCTATCAGTCCTTAATAACAGAAAAACTTACTGTTCTTTAATTTCAGTGTACTCTTCTGATTTTCCCATGTCTGTTTCACTAGCTTCCTCGGTATCTAAAAATAAGTTAAATACAAATGTAAAAAGATAGGTTTCAACATCGAATACGTTGGTAGACGCCAATAGTACCTTCATCACTTTCGTCACGATCTTCATGATCTCGGTCATCATCGTAGTCGTCATCGTTATTATCATCGTCAAAATCGTATTCGTCTTGCAAATAGCCCGAGGAATACGGTGACCCATGATGTGAAGACATCCTACGATTCTGCTTTTTTGGCGACGAAATCATGAATTTCTCAGGGGAATAACTTTTCGATTTCATTGACATCCATTGAAATGAACTCATAAAGTTAACTCGAGGGAACAGATAAGAAAGAATTAAATGTGCGGTACTGCTGTAGCACGCTATCCTTTCTACGAAGACTGAAATTTTGTTTAAGAGGACACTGGAAATCCGTCAAAAGCCGTCGACACTCAGTATAAACAACTTAACTGCAGCGTCTCCTGATTTTCGATTGTTTTTTGTTAAAAAGAAATGGTTATGAAAACTACGTGTAGGTGGCAGCAAAGCAAAACGATTTATAAATTTGAAGTATCACCAGCTAAATAAATTGTAATGTTATAAATTATAACTTAGCCTGTTAGCTTCTTTTTCAATTAACTTTAAGAACTACCATCAGACCAACAATTTTTCTAAGAATCAATATAATTTCTTCAATCCAGATTTAACCATTACACTTCATCATGTTATAGTTGAATAATTATTTCACAATTATTTAATTTCAATATTTCCATTTATGCCCGTTAAGGACATTTTTCTATATTCATGTTCTCCTGGAAGTGTACCATAAATAACACTATTACCGTGAAGAGCGAGGTGATACGATAAAGATGCTTTTTTCTATTACAGTATGTTCCTTATAAATTTACATCAGGCTTCATTTAGTGAGTTATGAATGTCCATAGTTTAAAAAAAGAGAATGTTTTACTTTTCCACAGGTAAAACGCTTCGTACCAAATAAATCACGTTGAAAAGTACGATATTCGTTTACTTCAACTATGAGTATGTTCCTAATCTCTGTAGTGATACTGATACCACCTCTATATAAGTCATAACAACCATAGTCAGTGCATGGACACCATAGACAAGATCATATTAGAAAAAATTAGAACGTTTTAATTTCCATTGCATGATCTTATGATTCCTAGCGATCATGCATTGTGTAAAACAACCTTTAAAGCATATCATTCACATAAAGCAATAGACCAATTTAAATTTTTGGTTGAAAAAGTCATGGTAAAAAGGCCATATGTCCATTGATATCTTTTTCAGAAAAAATACAATGCTGAACATATTCAAATTATATTTGATGACTATAACTTCCTTTGTGGAATGGACACAACAAGTTTTAGAATAAATAAATATATTCTTTGGAACTCCGATAATGAATTCTTATTAAGTATGTTGTATGTAAATACTTATTTTAATCAAAAAAGGAACTGATGTACCATGAAATGTAATAAACAGAATTTTTACTGAATAATGGAACCAAAACATTTCCCAACAGTCTATTTTATGAGTAAAATTGATCACATTTTAATTCATGTACAAGTGAATTTTTTTAACAAATAATGTACATATATGGTAAAGCATGATTTTAAGTTAATATGAAATGCATAATTATTTTCTGCACAAAATTAATTTACAATATATGCAAAGGATTGTGATGTGGTTTACAAAACAGTAATTGAAGTATGATAATGTATTTACATAAATATTATTCTAAATAAATGCAGAACAACTCTTTCATGTGAGATATAAACTCCTCACCATGACCACTACTGAATAGTGACTGAATAATAGTGACTCTTTCATTGAGTGTCATGCAACCTACCAGAATATATTTCAGAGTCCCTTCTAAAAGACCTAGGTCTTCCGGAGCCCTTGAGCCACTGATGCCTTCTGTTCCTAAACACCACATATACACTTTAGCAACGGATTCTGGACATAAAAATTCCAAAACTTGATTGGCTAACTTTTTACAAAATGTTTCTGGCAGTAGGAAACGATCGGCAGTTGAGACAAGCTCTAAAACCCCATGTACCTCTTTGGGTTCTTCTGCCCAATGACAAGCATTATTTGAGCATCTACTACCATTTAGGCTTATGCTGATGGAATGTAAAGTATCAGAACTCTTCCTGATGCATTGAATGTCTCTGCACTCACCCAGGTGGTGCATTATGTAACTGAGGCAAGAAGGTGACACACCTGGCAATTTCACCGAAATCCCTTCTGATTCCATAAAATTTCCTTGAAGCATGGCTCGGAATACTGGAGAAATGTTAGACATTCCTTCCCTACTGGTGACAATTGATGAACCATCATCGAGAGCAAATACAACTTCATCCTGATTACCACTTGTTGAATAATTGGTTTGTTTGACACAATGACTTGATGTACTTGAACCAGTTCTGCTCCCTTCGGACTGACTTAAATTTTGCTCTGATATGTTAAGGGAATGACTTTTTATCACTTTTATGCCAACTAATTCAGCCAAGTATGACAATCCATCCACAACTGCATTCAAAATTTTTACATTCTCTTCTTCATTCTTATCTTCCTTATGCTCCTGGCACTTTCCTGCAGAAGTAGAGCTTTCATCACATTTTGATTTAGTGTTCCCAAAGTCTTTAAGTATGCCCAGAAGAGCTACTAATCCATTACAGCCGAGGAGAAGCTTGTTCAATTTTTTCTTGGACCTGCAAAAATGGGACAGGTGATTAAAAAAAAATTTTCTTAATACATCCTCAATACTAAAAAAGGGAAGATGGAATGTGGTATACTGTGAAATGGTTTTCACATGCAACAATATATAACAAAAGGCATTTCTTATTTTTATAGAGATCTCTATGGTGAACATGATATTATCATGCTGCTTAATACAGATATGAAGTTAAACGTACGCTTCTTAATATTAAGTTTCTCCCAGAGTAATGATTTTCACTGAGACAAAGAACAAAAGGTTCAAGAGATTGGTGGTCATGGGAATACCATTAGTGAGATAAGTCAATTTTGACAAGGGAAAGAGGTATGGTATGGGACTCCCTTGAATAAAAGTGGGTGAGAAGAGGATTCCTCCATTGCATGGCAGTCCCACTTCTCATCCCCTCTGAACTTCAACTGGGACACTTAATAAAATAATCCCCACTCCATTTTCTATCAGCCACATGGCTGATGTCTTTTTAATCCGATACAGACAAAATAGTACTATACTGAAACCTGAGGGTAGAATATTGTATAAGCAAGGTAGAGGCAGGAAAAGAATATATATTTTCGATTGAATGTTAGCTGGTAGGAATCATGCATAATTTTAGAGGGTATTGTGCTAATGGAGGCTCATTAGTTAAATCAATCATAAGACTGAAAACTCCAAACAACAGAGGAATAATAAAGAATCAATAAAGGAGGCTCAGCACCATCCAACTGGTTGTGCCTCCTTTATTTGACTGCATTCACTCATTTTTGTGAATAGGCAAGGAAGAAATAGTCCAAAGAACCACTTATAGAGAATGATCTGTGTATAATTGAAATATGACAGAAAATGATAAAACAGGTATCAAACATGGAAGACTGTAATGGAGGGAGAAAATAGGTATTTCAGATAGAATGACAGGTGGTAGGAAATTTGCAAAATTGCAGACAGATTTATGTTAAGGTGTGGCTAGGCAGTTTTAATCTTTAGTTCATCAAAAACCAACCTCACCTGGTATATTATCCTTTATCATCATATGTATATAAAAACACTTCATGGCGTATGTAATAAGGTAAATATACTGATAAATATATTCCAAAATAAAAATAATGCATACCTTATAATGAAGGGCAGAGACAATGCAATGACCATGCGATGTGAACTGTCTCCTTTCAGCAATCCATATGCTAGTTCTCCTTCACCATAACCCGATTCAGCTGATTTCGCTAGGTCTATAAGGATTGACGTCCCAATGGAGGATAGTCGATGACATTCAGAGCATTTTTTCCATAAATTAACTTCTTTTCTTTTAAGAACATTGTCAAGATTTTCCCTAATTTGCTCCTCTTTGTGTTTTGGGCGTGAACAAAACCAGGACCTGACGGTCAGCACGAATCTTTGGGTTATTAAAGGAATTAAATAGAGTTCATTACTGAAAAGAAAAGAAGAATAAGATGTACTAAATTAGAATGTTCAATTACATAAAATTCAGTTAGCAGATGAATGTAACAAGCATGCAATAATACTAAATAAAACTTCCACATACATATAAAAGAAAAATGATTCAGCTAAGAAATTATAAATTGGTACACCTCCATACTTTTTAATCTGAGGATTGATTTGAAATCCTACTCCTACATGACTGATTGGTTAGGTGATGCATTATCTATGGTACAATTAGTTATAGAAAAAAGATATAAAATGTTTATCCTCCATTTTAGATTATATCCATATGATGTAAAGAATTTAACATTTTCCTAATGCAACACATACTTCATGTATGAAATGGTTTCAGCCTTAACTTGGTGGAATTTTTCCATCGTAGAAGATAGGGAAATAATTTCACAGCAATTCC
>WURS02018696.1:0-12045 GCA_011762765.2 Rhinocypha anisoptera | reverse complement strand
AGCGACAGAAAAGGGATAGCAGACGAAGGAAACGGAGAAAGAGAGAGGTGAAGGGAGGGAGAGAGAGAGAGAGAGGGCAGGAGGGAGGGAGAGAGAGAGAGAGAGAGAGAGAGAGAGAGAGAGAGAGAGAGAGAGAGAGAGAGAGAGAGAGAAGGACCAATCTGACTAATCATAAGGTCTTGTGGTCTCTGGAATGTGTCCCTCAGACATACACGTCCGTTCGAGAGAGAGAGAGAGAGAGAGAGAGAGAGAGAGAGGGATAGAGAAAGAAATCACACACACACACTCTCTCTCTCTCTCTGTTTCTCTCTCTCTCTCTCTCTCTCTCTCTATCTCATTCTCTTTTTCATTCTCTCTCTCTCTTTCTCTCTCACTCTCAATTCTTCCTCCTTCTTCCGAGAGATGAATTGAAGCGCGAATTTAATTTATTATGATTTGCTCTGCTTGCTTTACAAAATTCTCTCTCTCTCTCTCTCTCTCTCTCTCTCTCTCTTTCAACACAATTTCTCGTCCATTTTGTTTGGGATATTTTCAATTTAAAAATAAAATAATAATAATAATAATAAAATAAAATTTAAAATTAAATAATATATTTCTATCTATCTATCTATCTTTTGGGTGAGTGAGTGAGAGAGAGAGAGAGAGAGAGAGAGAGTGAAAGAGAGAGAGAGAGAGAAATAAAAAAAATCTAAAAGTCTGCAAAAGCCATCATCATCATTTTCTTCAGTTGGCTGTGAGGGTCTTGTCATGTCGATTCAATTTCTCTCTCTCTCTCTCCCTCTCTCTCTCTCTCTTTCTCTCTCACTCTCTCTTTTTCACTCACTCTTTCTCTTTTTCTCTCTCTCTCTCTTTTTTTCGGTTGAGAGTTCCATTGAAGAGGAATCTCGTTATATGTGGCACTGGACGTGGAATGACATAAAAAATTAAAATCGAAATTTGAAACGAGATAGAGAGAGAGAGAGATAGAGAGAGAGAGAGAGAGAGAGAGAGGGAGAGAGAGGGGAAATAATTTTGGATGAATGGATAGATGAAAATTGAGAGAAAATACAAACGTAAGCTTAACAAGAGAAAGAGAGAGAGAGAGAGAGAGAGTTGGAGAAGTAAGTGAAAAGTAAAAATAAGTTTTTTATTATCTCAATTTTATTCTTAATAAAAATCATGTTGTGACGGGGGAAAAACGATCATACCCAAAAAAACACAACTGTGCGCATGCGCATACTTTACAATTGAAAATAATAAAACAATTTCTTCATAATATATATACTCAATCGTATATACTGCTTTTTTCCACAAGGGTAACTAGTTTATAAAATACCATTATTAACTCAATTTTCTCTCTCTCTCATTCTCTAATTTTCTTTCTATCTGTCACTCTCTCTCTTTCTCTGCCAGTTTCTTCTTTCTCTGCCAGTTTCTCTCTCTCTCTCTCTCTCTCCCTCTCTGTCTTTCTCTGTCTTTCTCTCTCTCTCTCTCTCTCTATCTCATTCTCTCATTTTCTTTCTATTTGTCACTCTCTCTCTCTATCTCTCTTTCTCTGACACTTTCCTCTTTTTCTTTGAAATTTCAATTTAATTATTTTGACATTTTACAATTCTCATTGTAATCTCTCTCTCTCTCTCTCTCTCTCTCTCTCTCACTCTCTCTCTCCCGGTTTGTCTACAGGGTTGTACTCTCTTGCTCGCTCGTCTCCCCCCAACGCTCCACAGTCCCGGGGTGATTGCTCTCTCTCCCAATGACGCGTTCACCCCCATCCTCCCCCGTCCCCGCCAAGGGATCTTATGTCGGGGTGCTCGATGGGACTTTTCTCCCAACTTCCCCGTACCTTACCCCTCGCTCCCACCATTCCTCCGCCCCCACAAAGGGATTGAGTGGTCGAAGATGGCTCGACGACGAAGCAACTGAGGCGTGCCAGGCAGATTGCATCCTCGGAATTGATGGCGAATTGTCGTCTATAGGTTGTTTACTGTCTAAAATAGCATACAAAATAAATAAACGAAAGAAAATAATAATATTTCTAGAACTCAAAATATATATTCATGAAACTCAACTTGGTAATTTGAATGAGTAATGAGTTTGTAAATTATTACGGAAGGGGACAGAAAGAATTTTAACAGTGAAGTTTATAGTTTCCTTCGTAAAAATGTTATCCTCGTATAGAATTTTGGGTGTTTTATGAATCGGACACATGGGTAATTGAAAAATCAGACCAGAGAAGAAAAGAAGCTCCGGAAACACGGTGCTGAAGATTAATCATTAGTCTTTTTGTTTGTAAGGTGTTCAGTGGTCATTCATCACCTCTTAACACAGAAGAAAATCCTTATAACGCAAACACAAAACCTATGCTTCAGGCTAGACAGACAGCTTTTTTAAATTCGAGAATCTGATATCCAACAGGCTAAACCGTCGGCTACAAAAGATCAAGTGGGGAATGTAGTCTAAGGAACGAGGAAGTGCACCGAAGAGTGGGAGAAGAGAAGTCAATATGTTGTACGATGAGAAAAAAAAAGTAGCGGATGGATCAGACTCACATCCCGTGGCACAATGAGTCCGTGAAGAATATAATGAGGAAAGGAAGACCCCGCGAGAGGAAGGACGAGGGACGAATATGTACATATGCATGGCGTAAATTATAACAGACTTAAGAGAAGAACTACCGGGGGGTTTAAGAGAATTACTAATGTGATAGGAAAGTGTGTGTAGTCGACGAATATTCGCTTCGAATTACTATTGGATGACGATGACACGTAAATAACCACGCTTAGAACGTCTAATATTTCCACATTCTAGAGAATTCATATAATAGAGATTCGAGAATACAATAATCGCGGAGATGGTGCTTGGAATTTCTATCTCCTTCCCTCTTCTCCTCTCTCTTTCTCTTTAGCACCATCTCCCTCTCTCTCTAGCACCATCTCCCTCAATCTCTCTCCCTCTCTCTCCATTTCACGCTCTTATTCTCTCTCTCTCCCTCTCTCTCCATCTAACCCATTTCCCCTCTCTTTCTCCTATCTCTCTCCTCCCTCTCTCCTTCTCTCTCTATTCGGTGCTTTGTTTTTGGGGCTAATTTGTACGATTATTAGGGTGACACCAAAAAAACCATTAATATTGTCAAATAACAGTTAGAAATTATATCATCGTAATGAATGTTAGAGGACTGATGTTGCTTACTATATTAACTCTACTGATTTGTAGAGTTAATAGGAAAACGTAATATATTTCATCTTATCTTTCGCCTTCTTACATATGTTATTGCTAAATAATTTTTTGTTATATACTAATTATATTTCTGGTGTGTATTATAGAGAGTTGTATCATTCGGAATGGCAGAGGTTCGAAATATGTGGTGAAATTTTTTCTTTACAAAAAATAATTCGTTTCAGATTCAAGGGAGGAAATATTAAGCAGATGTCAGCGCTACTAATTTGGAATGAAAGCATACAGAATCAATTATTTCTGCCGTTCCCGTTTCTTGAAAAAGCGTTTCACGTTTTCTCTTAGAAGGATGAGAGAGATAGAAACAGAGGGATGACGAGACAGAGAGAGAGATAGAGAGAGTTAGAGACCTCATAAAGGATATAACGAAGGGGAAAATAATTACTCTCTTTCCCTTTCGACCTTTCCCCATCTGCTTCCCTTCTCCCGTATCTCTCTCCTTCTCTCTCACTCCTTCGTCTAATTAATTATGCGAATCGTCATCTTTTCATTAAACTTGAAGAGGATTAGGGCCGTGGAGGAGCGTTAAAATTGGTGTCATCCGGACTTTGCGCCGCCGCAATTCATTAAACTTCCCCGCTGGGATTATTTTTTCTTAGTGATGTGTTGCGTCTTGTTCCTGCGTTCATATTATTTCGATTTTCGACGCGCGATTCAGAGAGGTGTGCACAAGGCGCGGGAAATCCCGGGTGATGTTTTTTCTTCAGATATGCGCGAGCATGCCTGATGGAGGGAGGAAGAGACAGAAGAGGAGGAGTTTCAGACGTTGATCATTGAGTCATAATCAAGCGCGAACTCTTCATAATTTCTCTCTCTCCTCCCCTCCTGCCACTCTCTTCCTCCCCTCTCCCACATTCCCTCACCCAATTTCGTCACGCTGGCGGAGGAGACTGGGAGGACTGAGGGCTGCCCTGCCACGCCCTTCGGGGCTACTTCCTTTTCTCGGCGAAATTTCAATCTTCTAACTTTTAGAATCGACAATCGACTTTATTGCACCCTGGGAAGTAATGGAAGCGGTCTTGTTGCCATGACGATTCTTGTAATTCAATCGATTCGTCCCCCTCGTTTTCCCTGCGGACGAATTGCGTGTGTGTGCAAAAGGAAGCATCGGTGAGTTGCTTTTCATCTAAATAACCAAAGCCTTAAAAATATTTCGGGTAAGGCGTTCCTAAGAAACTTTCGAAGGTTCTCGGGGTCTTACCTTTCATCTTCACCGTTCGTCCTCCTCGCCTTGCGGGACCATCACTCACTCTCCTCTCTTTCCACGTGGGAGCGTTTCCTCAAGCGAAAGCCGTACCACCTCAAATGGTTCATTCGGTGTTATGCGAAATCTGCCGCCAGTTTTTTAAAATATTAAAATTTCGCCTCTCTCGTAAGAACCCTTTTACCATCAGGATAACTAGAGACATTTAGCAATTCAGTTGTTGATGACTGTAAATCTGTAAAACCTGTGAGCGTCAAATTAATTCCATGAAAAAACCATTTGTATTTGTTTAACTTTTATCGGTTATCTTTTGAAGAAATAGGGAGAGAGAGATTTGCCCGTGGTTTCCCCTGTAGCATCCAACAACGGCACCAATGGGCGTTCGACGAAATAGGAGAATGGGATGAAACGCAGATCCAATCCTCGCTCAAATAACGTTTGTTGTCGCGTAGGTTGACTAAGTGCAGGGATGATTTCCCCCCCACTGTTGCGCAGGCCGAGCGAGGTTTGAATTATTTATGTAGGCGGCATCAATCTTTTCACCCGGTGTCACCCGGTGCGCTGCTAGCCCGGGGCGTCAAAATCTGTGCGGATATGCCAAATGGACCCGCTCCTCATACATTTATTTTTCTTCGCGGCGACTGGGACACTCAAATTGATCATCATGATTTAACATCCGTCGCTTTAGCATTTCTTTCGTCAGCAGTATAGAATCGGAACGACAATCCAGGCCAAATTATGGCTCGAAGCAACCGTTTAAGATCTATTGTTCCAGGTTAACCTTTATTGATGGGTCCACGATATTTTACCCAACACCTGATGGAAAGTGATGAGGCCTGGTGGAAACTGACGAATGGGGAGGACGGGGGTGTGGGGGAAGTGGAAGTGTGTCGCCGACATTTTTAAGGTCGCTCATTGTCGGACTGCGTCGATCTATCGCGTTGTTTTGTGAAACGGCCACTCCATGGCCATATTGAGCCCCATTAATCACAGGAGTATTGGTATTTTCAAATTTATCGAAAATAAATTGTTAAATTAGGTCCTGAATTTAATCACGAATCCAAAGTACCTTGACTATTCTGATAAAATTTACAGTTTTTTTTACTTGAAAATATTGTTGGAGAAATAGAATCAATTTTTGTTTATAAAGTTCATCGACGGATATGGTCATTTAACACCTCTTCATATCGTAGGAAAAACCTATCTGGACAAACACAACACTCATGCCATGGGCGGGACTCAAACGCGCGAATCAAAAAATAAAATTTAGCCGGTGAGCATCTAAGAAGATTTTATTTCAACTAGCTATAACAGGTACTCTTAAGTGGAAGCACCTGTCACCTCAGTACTCAAGTAAAGGCTTTCGGAAAAACGAAAGGAAATATTAAATACATTTCTTTAAGAGTAAATTTCTTCATTTTTATAAATAATTAAGGTCACAATTTTCTTTCATTTGTATGGAGGTGACAAAGATCAACAAATATTTGTGTAGATAATAAGATAGATAAAAAGAGTTATTTTTTGATAGACTACGGGAGTAATTATGTAATCTTGAGGCGTTTTATAACTCCTGCGTTATTAACCTCTCCAAATTACGCAATTTCAGATTCCGTAAATTACGCTGCGCTAAATAGCACTGAATTCCTTGGCGCTATATTGCACTGTTTTGATCGCGATACGAGATATGAGCGATCAATACGGGAGCTCTTTCGAACCTTGCTCAGCGTATGGCAAGCCTTCATCAACGCCATGCTGTTGCTGGAAAATTTGAAGGTCAAAATTCAAACTTTTGGATAAGTAGAAATTCACATTATTATCGCGACAGTAAAGATAAATTGACGGTGAGAATGTAATTAATTAAATGAATACAATGATATAATGAAATATTTCTAAAACAGTGGTGATTAGCACTCAGTTGATGTACGAGGACTTCCAAATGTATTCCACTCCGGAATTTAATTGTCAGAAACGGAACAAGGTTTAGTAAATTAACCCATCAGTAAAGGATAATTTTATCAGAGACCATCGGGATTTAACTCGTTGAAAATTCGATGCTTATATTATTATTGAATTATAGTTGAAAAATAGGTATAGAATTGAAAAATATTTCACAGCCTCGATCCGTGAATAACCAATGCCGTAAGTAAGAGTTTTGATATGAAATAACATTACCTTAACACTGGCGTTATATTTGTTACTACATAGCGACACCCGGTGAAACTTCATGGTCGCTATTTTGAATTGTAGAAACAAAGGGGGACGGAATTTTGTTTCGAGATTACCTCCTACGCTATAAGACGCCGGCGTAATCAATTACAGAATAAGTTTAATCATAACGAAGGCGATATTTTATTTTAGGAGTTCAATATGACATTAAATGGAAAACATGGAATAAGCATTCGTTACTCATATTTTTGATCAGTTACAAGTTAAAATATAGTGATATCCTGCTATCCTCAATCATACGCTTTATCATAACTCCGATGCCTTCAACAGGAGAGGATTTTCATTCCGGGTGGCAGCGAGCTAGCCAGAACAGGACAATCGAATGCGGGACAGCGACGGGGTGGGAGAGGGGGCAACACGCGTTCCATTTTTGTCCACCCGACACCTACGACTTCACCCTCGGAGCGTTGGCATTGTCCAGTCCGATTATTTCCCGTTCATCTCCCAACCTTGATTTTCGCCGTCGCCTCGAATTCGTACCTGAGGATTGCGACAAGGACTCCTCTCCATGCTGCCATTCGTGCGGAATATCGGAATTCTCCCTGGTTATTCCACCATTAACCATTTCCCATGAATCACCCAATTTGGATGGCACGGAAGTAAGTCTACAGACAACTTTATCAGTTCTACAAACCAACTACTTAAAGTCTACATACTGAACTGGCGAAAGAACCGTTTGGAGAAGAGGATCGTCGACCACAAATTATTTTTATTTGGGATTAACTTAAAATTGAGACATGGAAGTTAAGTGAAAAACTTATTGGAATGGTCAGTAGAAATGAAAATACCTAAGAGAGAAATATATAGAATCAGATAGTCTGAATGTAAGAGTCATGAGCTACGAAGAAGGTGGAAGGTGACAAATGGTAGCTTGGAAAGATGCGATATACAAAACAAACTTCGGATTGCGAACTTTGGATGGTGATCAATAACCAGGGCTTAATACCGTTCCACCAGCTGCGTCACCTTTATTTTATAACAATTAGGGAACCGAATGAAGAAGTGCTGCGAAGAGTCATCGAAAGAGAACTTTACAACGGGAGTATTTTTATAGTAAATGGGAAAGTAATAGAATAGGTATTGAGACATTAATGTTGCTGAAAACGTAATGGACAGGATCGATACCACGCATACATTCACATTTACTTCATGGAAGGGTTTAAATAACGCACAAAGAATAACAGACAAAGTTTATTGCATCACGACCATGTTTCGCCGTGTCACAGCATCATCAGGTATCATTGACCTGATGATGCTATGATACGGCGAAACCTGGTCGTGATACAGCAAACTTTGCATGTGGTTTTGCAGTGTGTTTTTTAAACTCTTCCATGATGAGAGAAATCCACCAAGCGAAGCCTGAGACCATACATTCACATTTACTGTCTAGTTTTACCTTTGGGGGTATGGGCTGGGTTGGGGTGGTTCCGTAGACTTTACTTCAACCTTTCCCCCTACAGCGAAGTGTTACGCCAGCTTCGTGAATAGCAACCTAGATCAGTGTATTTTCTGATAAAGGTGTTTGCTGCCTCCTATAAAATGCCGTGTCCCCCTGTGATAAGCGGATCCTTGAAGATGATAGAGACTTACTGAAGCGACTGAGGATTGTGGCTGTCTAGTTTCGCAAATGGTGGGATAAGGATGGTAGTCATAATCTTGCAGCATCAATATCATTGCCATCATCGACTCTTACTTCATTTTTAGAAATTTGGTTTAATAAATTTTTCCTTAACAGGATAAATTAGCAGGTGACAGGATAACTGACAGTTGGATGAACGGCTTGAAGGATCTTGATATACAAACAATTTTCGGGCTGTAAACGTAGGATAATGATCAATAAAGGTGGTTGGGTACCGTCAGAATGATTACAGCTCCTTGACTTTATGTATTACTGATAGAAAAGAATCAAAGAAGAACCACTCGCAAGAGCTATCCGAAATACAACCTAATGATGAGAATGTAGTTACAATAAAAGAAAAAGAAATAGGATACATATTGAGACATTAAAGTTGGTGAAAATTTATTTGGAAAGGGTTTTATCAGGGAACCATAGGTAAAGGCCAAGGATTTGTGAGACACAGAGTAATTGAGAATGCTAGACTTAAGAAGTAAGAAGGTATTAAGAGGGTGTGTGAAATGAGTTTCACTTTGAGTAATTCCATTTTAAAAGCGAAAGAATAACTTTTACAATCCACTGGAGGGTCAAAAATATAATAGCGCACAATCCGGATTTCAATACTGTGGCATCATCATCAGGTGCATTATTGACGTGGTCTTTATTTTTACGTTTATATATGTATGGAGAGGGGTTTTCAGATGATACAGGGCAGTTTAGAAGCTGCTAAAAAATAATCTTCGTCTATTAATCTGTGATGATGATTCACTTAAAATAACCAATTAGAAGCTTAGTAGTCTGTGAGGATCACATTAAGACTACTGTTAGTTTAATTTAAGCCTTAGTTCTCCAAAATGGTTTCCCCGTGGTATGTAATTTTAACTTTTAGCAAGTAAATTATTAAGTTATTCACAATATTCCCCTTATTGGACAAATAGAATTTTATCATACTTTTTCAAATTGAGGTCATAATAATTTTATCACATTCCTTTCCCTAACATCTTATTGAGTAACATCAGTTAAATAAATGTTTATAATCTCACTCAAAATGTAGGTGTTAACTTTTATTTATTTCCACAGAATAATAATAATATATTTTGTGGAAAAAAATAAAAGTTGTCTACATTTTTTGTCATTATGGAATTCCGCCAAGTGACGACTTCCTTATTGAATTTTGTTCATAATCTGACCAGTTGATGGGGACTGGCCATCGTTATAATACGAGTAGAGTGAAGCTGTTGGGAACTGGTCATCGGTATAACAGAGTGATGTATGCAAAAGTTATATATTTATGGACTATCTACATACAGGTGATAATTTGTTGTTATAGTGTTGGAGCGATGATGAATTATCGGCTGTGTTGTAGGGAGAAGGTTCAAAGATCCCTGAAGGATAAAGGGATTTCACATGAGATGTTAAGTCTAGAATAGTATGAATCGTTAGTTGCTAATCTTTGTAGGCTTCACGAGAGACAGGAGGAAATACAAGCGGTGGCACTTTCAGATTAGTATGGCCAAGCGTATATCTTGTTCAATGGTTTCAAATGTTTTGCTAAAATGTAGGTGTGCTAGTATGGCGACCTTCTTGTTCACGGTCCGTCGGATGTCATCTGTTATTTTGAGTAATGGTGGTGATGGCACTGTGAGAGTTACAGAATCCAGATTGAAATTTGACTAAACGATTATTACGGGACAGGTACTCTAGTATTTACTCGTGTACTAGTTATTCCAGGGTTTTATATAAAATGAGTTAAAGCAAATTAACCAACTAACACGCGATCTAGTGCCTCTTTTCCTAAGCATGTGATCATAAATCTTTAACAAGGAATTATACATGTGGTTGATAGTTTAGAAAAGTGATCGTCTGGTGAATTTACAAATTACGAGAAAGTAACTTCGACTAATTTCTGACGAGTAATAAATTCTGCAAATTTTCAAATGACTTCGCATGAAGATTTTCCTAATTTGGTATGCTTCGTGGAGAATGTTTAATTTATGATTATGTAGGAATCAACTAAAACATCTTCATAATTTTGTAACAGAATATATAATTAGATATAATAAACAGTCACATGATTTAAGTAGTGTCAACTTGTAGGTTAATTCTTCAACCCTAACTAATTGAATGTCATTAATTGTCATATATTACCCTAGATCAGAAATGATTAGGTAATCTGAATCCGGCTTTCGGACATGTTTTAGCTGCTCAACGAATGATGAAGTTTCATGAGAGCTAAGGATTCAATTAATATTGGTTTTAATCCAATTATAATGGTTTTTCTTCCTTACAACTTGATCGGTCGCGATACCAAAAGTATTATTCGTCTTTATTTTTTTATTTATACACGAATAGGGGAGAGAAATATTTCTTAGAATAGAGACGATTTAACTCCAGTTGTGATATTGCTTAACGCAGCCGGTTTAATTCTTCCTTCTTTAGATCAATTGTAACATGGAGTCCATCTTCCTCTGCACTTTTACACATCTGGTAATGATATTAAAAATGAAGGAATAGACAATATTTGTATGTCATAATTAAAAAGAATGGTATACTATTCGATTGAAAGAAAAATCTTTGCTTTTCCACAATATAGGAAAGTATTTTCGAAAAGCAACTATTTTGTGGAAAAGCAAAATTTTATTTCTTTCAATCAGTTATGGATTTCCACCAAGGGCTCCATTGCGAGAATATTATTATTCATATAATTTTACCAGGCTTATAGTGCTCATATAAATAATTTTAAAATTTCTTGGAAATGAATTCACCTCATGTGCTAAATTTCAATATCCAGTCGTGTTTGATGCAACCACAGTTTTTATATGAAACGATAAGTCTTCTTGTCTACCAGTTGACGAATTTTGGAAGCTGAATTACGTTTACGAGACAAATAAATATTTTCTTTAAGCAATATCTGCATTAACACTAACTCAATTTATCAATTTTATTGGAGCTGCTTTCCTGAAAAGATTTTTTTAAATTTCCGTATCTAAAAGAAATTAGTTTATGTTTTCGTGATAACAAAAACTTAGGAAGGAAAATTTAGGAAGAATATTTTAACCAACGAAAACAATAGCCGCTCAAAAATGTGAGAATAGAGCAATTTAGGAAGCCTTTAATTCAGTTTTGTGATAAAATTACACATTGTATGTTTAATGTCACATGTATAGAATCTCAATCAGGGAAGATACGATAGTAATTTTGAGGACTTAAGGGAAACAAGAGACGGAAAACAAACTCGGACAGTGTGGGAAAAAGGGTTGGCAGTAACGAAACTGGGGCCGACTGGTGTCCATTGACGTCACTACGTCATAGGGATATCTATTTGAGAATTCACTCTTTGACCCTCCCTCCATTTCTCTCTCTCTCGCGGTTTCATTCATTTACAATTCCGTGTTTGTCATCGATTCTATCTTTCATTCTGGCTTGTTTATTTATTCCTGCACCCGAATTCGGAAACTGGATGGAGCATCGAGGCAATATTCCATAATTACTAACTGCTGCGAAGAAAAAGAGCCATGGAAGAATATGGCATAAATATAAATATATATATGTATGTATATATATGTCTGAGTATAACTATATATATACATATGGCACAAACATAAACATAGATGATTATAAAGAGAAAGACACAAACAGAAAGGACACTCACAATATTGGATCGTAGGTTTCAGCAGGAGTGCCTGCCTTCGTCAGCGACGAGGAGAGAACTGAACCGTCAAGTGGATGCCCGCTGGACGGCCATCGGATGTCCACTGTTCTCAATGGGGAGTGGGGCGGGCGGTTA